>CAKOAT010177711.1:45998-58267 GCA_932364175.1 Eruca vesicaria subsp. sativa
TATATACCAATTTCTGAATCTGATAATAAGATTCAACAGACACATTGTCTTCTGGCAAATACTCTTTAAACAAGTCTGCCCATGCATCCATACAATTTTCAGGTAGATTGTGATCGGTTTTAATACTCATCATTCTAGCAGCCAACGACAATTTAGACAGACCTTCTCTACAACCACTGTAAATTGGCTCATTCGCAGCTTTTAACATTTCATAAAACTTTTTTGCATCTAAGTTAGGTTCTTCAACTTCATCATCATCATGAGTTACAAATGCATCACCTACCATATCATGAACCCTATCACAATCTACCATTTGTTCCTCTTGGTGATGATAGCTATTACTACTGCTACCTTCATTACGCAAATGATCAACCGGTTCAACCTGAAAATTGCTATTACTACTCCTACCTTCATTCCTACAACTAGCATCTTCTCCATGTTGATACCAAATATAATAACATGGCATGAAACCTCTATTTATTAAATGCTTCCAAACATTTTCACGAGGGCCTAATTTGGTATTGCAGAATTTCCGACAAGGACAAAACATCTTACCACTTTCCTGCGTGAGTGGTGTAGAATCTGCTTGATGCATAAACGTCTCCAACCCTTCCAAAAATTCTTTCGTCACCCTCCCGTTATTATCTCTGTGTGAATACATCCACTGCCGCAACTCGAAAATATTTCCCGGACCGGACATTTTTTTGTGTTTGATCAAGCTTATAGCTGAATTTTTTTGGTGTGTTTCAAATGAATCACATAAGGTGGTATTTATAGAAATTTTTGAATCTGAGCACTTACTAGGAAATTGCTAGGAAAAGTAGGTACAAAACACGTTTTTGATTTAAATTCGATATTTTCTATCCAGTTCCTCCTAATTTCGTAGTAACATAACCCTTTCCTCCTAATTTCGTAGTAAAGACTTATTATGACTTTACGAGGAAAAGTGGTACTACGGGTTTACGAGGAAATGTACGTTTTCCTCGTAAGCTCCTCGTAACATTACTACGGTCTAACGAGGAATTCTGTTTCTCGTAAGTTTACGAGGATCTTACGAGGAAATTTGATTTCCTCGTAAAACCGAAGTAAGTGCCTAGTAAGTTTACGAGGAATTATTTTTCTAGTAAAATTTCCTAGTAAAGGCTTAGTTTTCTTGTAGTGTTTCATTTATCTCTAGAACGTTACATCTCGTTTTTGGAGTAGATATTTTATATGGATCTAAGAAGTGGAAGTTCTAATAAGTATGTCGTCTAAGTTGGGTGGATATGTGTCTTCTGGTTGTGTAGTAATTACTTGGATATTGGGTGTGTTCTTAAACTCATAACTTATGTATTTGAAGGGATTTATAAATTGTAGAACGAATAAGTGTATTTTCAATCTTGAGCTGTTAGTTATTTAACTAAGCTTTATTACTCGTCGTTGGCTTACCATGAAATGTATCTACGCAGAGTATTATATATTTGTATTCTTCGGTTTTAAACTCAGACTTATGCTTTAAAATCAAGACCATGTTCACAATAGCTAAAAAAACAAAGCAAACTCCAAATAAGGAGAAAAATTTAAAAATATTGATGTCTAAGCATTATTCAAAGACGAAATTTGACTAGAGAAATTCAAATTTTTAAAAACCAACATTCATGCCTAAGCATTACTGAAAGAGTAAAACTAACTATAGAAACTCCACCATGTCCACTTAAGCCGTTTGTGCCTTGTTGACCACATTCAAAGTTGTTGAAAGGCGAGGCTTCTTGGTGGCAGGACCATTGGAAGATGTTCCTGTAGATGAGGTTTCCACACGTTCGTACCTTTGATGCCAACGTTAGGAATGTTAGGGTATTTTCTAGTACAAGTGCTTCGTGCTCACTCTACGGAATGATAGGAGGAAGGAGACAAGTCATGACAGGGGTTTCTCCTGGTTCAGTTGTTGATAAACCAGGAGATCTTGCTTTAGGATACTGCCATATGGGTATAGGCCAGTCTATGTCGCCAGGGTCTTAATAATAGCAGGAGATATTGATCTTTAGATAGGGGCTGCCTGCCTACGGTGAAGGCTGCAAAGCCTTCACGCCTTAGATGATGATGAGCCCGGCTTCTAGGAGGGTTATTTGGACATTCAGGCGTGGAACCACAAAAGGTGTTTGGGATTTATAGCTGCATCCCTTAGTTTGGGATTGCCTACGTACCTCTCGGAAAGGGATCAAGCCATTCACAGTTCATACTGGTAGAGGCGCGTAGCCTGATGGAGGCGCATATCCTGTGAGAGGCACAAAGCCTTGGAGAGGTGCAGGGCCTTGGAGAGGTGTGGAGCCTTGGAGTGGCTCAGAACCTTGGAGAGGCGCATGGCCTTGGAGAGGCGCGGGGCCTTGGAGAGGTGCGGGACCTTGGAGAGGCACGTAGCCTTGGAGAGGCGCAGGGCTGTACCCAATAAAATAATGACAATTCATGTCAATTTATATGTCATCCATATGAACAACAAAATACGGTTGTTTCCTACCACTCCGCGCCAGACTGTTTGCCTTGGTGTTCTAAGTTCGAGGGATATGAATGTTCGCCGAGTGATTAAAGCTTTTTTGGAGGGTCTTGATGTCTTCCAAATAGTTTGCAGAAGCTATTCATACCTCTTGTGTAGAAACCATTGATATACCATGGATTTTACCAATTTTCTACCATTGTACATAAATTGTTTTACTACTAATTATTATGTTTTAGAATCTATATAGCTTATTTATAGGTTCAGGAGCTACTTGAAGGAAAGTGATGATTTTGGAGGACTTTTGGAGTCAAGAGGAGTTTCACCCGAGTTGACCATCGAGATCAATGAATATGATCGATAGATGCACACCAGTGCCATCGATTAATGAAAGATACATAGAGACCCAAGTTGGTCAAGGCGTTTTGAAGCCCAAGTCTTCACCAAATTACAAAATTACCTTTGACGAGTTTTTACCTAAGTATTTATAGCTTTGCCATGTGTTGCCGGCAAAGTGCGCTTTCACAACTATTCTTTTCATAATTCAGTGTTTATAAAGTACCATTAAGATAGAGAGATTTGGAGAGAAGATTCCTACAAGCTTGTCTTTAGAACTCCTTTGGTTTTATCTATTCTATCTATGCAATTTGCTTACTTATTTCTTGGGTTCACCCCCTAGGGTGAACCTCTAGGTTCACCATCCAATAGGATTGCACTATTTCATATTTGATATTTTTTTTAAAAGGAAGAAAATCTTATTAAGTTATATTATGTTTTTTAAAATAAAAATACAAAATAAATAAAAAAATACAAAATTAATAAAACGGAAAATAATTCTTTTTAAAGAAAATATTTTAACACTAAACCCTAAACTATAATCCTAAATTCTAAACCCTAAACCAATGGGTAAATCATAAATCTTTAGATAAATCTTATAGTGTTTTAAAAATTTAATGTTTATGATTTACCCAAGGGTTTAGGGTTTAGGATTAGAGTTTAGGGTTTAATGTTTATGATTTACCCAAGGGTTTAGGGTTTAGGATTAGATTTTAGGGTTTAGTGTTAAAATATTTTTTTTTAAACTTTTTTATTATAAAATTTATCCAAAGGTTTATGATTTATCCAAGGGTTTAGGGTTTAGGAATAGAGTTTAGGGTTTAGTGTAAAAATATTTTCTTTAAAAAAGATCATTTTCGTTTTTATTAATTATTATTATTTTTTATTTATTTTTGTATTTTTATTTTTAAAAACATAATATAACTTAACAAGATTTTGTTTTTTTTTAAAGATATCAAATATGAAATAGTGAAATCCTATTGGATGGTGAACCCAAGAATAACTCCACGCAGGCATAATGCTAGGCGACAGGGGGTCTCTTGGCATCACCTTGTTTGATTTAATCAGGGTGTACAAAGACAGGTTTTCATTAAATGATTTTGTTCAACTTTAATAAAATGTTTTTTTCATTTATATAATGAATTAACTACAAAATAAAGAAATTTAAGACCATATTGCTACTTTTTTTTCTATTAATTTTGTTATTATTTGAAATTATAGATTCAATGGTATGAATTCGAAATTAAGTAATCGTTTAATTTTGATATAAGTATTATCTTTGTTTTAATCATTTATGTTTTACGTAAACCATCTTTTTATATATTAGTTTTATCGGGCTAAATAAATTTGTAGTATGCAATCCTGGTTAAGATATATATATATATATATATATATATATATATATATATATATATATATATATATATATATATAATTTTCTATTAGGTGGACCTATGATTTAAAGTTGTTAATAAAGAAATTTAAGACCATATTGCTACTTGTTTTTTCTATTAATTTTGTTATTATTTGAAATTATAGATTCAATGGTATGAATTAGAAATTAAGTAATCGTTAATTTTGATCTAAGTATTATATTTGTTTTAATCATTTATGTTTTACGTAAACCATCTTTTTGGGTTTTTTTCTAAATTAGTTTTATCGGGCTAAATAAATTTGTAGTATGCAATCCTGGTCAAGATATATATATATATATAATTTTCTATTAGGTGGACCTATGATTTAAAGTTATTAATTTTCATACTAAACTGAATCTATTTATACACACTACAAGAAAAACGGCTTTTATTAGCGGACGAAAAACGCTATTTATCAATACGATAGCGGTTTATGAAACGCTGTATCATCGCCCGTGATAGTAGGTCAATCACTTTAGATAGCGGTTTTTTGCGCTGCTATCTTATTGTCATATATTATAGCGTTTTTCTGTATGCAATTAAACGGTCTTTAATAGCATTTATTTTTTGTTATTATTTATATTAGTCAAAATTAAAAAAAAAAATATATATATATATATATATAATATTGTATACTATATATATATATATTTCTTTTTTCGTTTAAAAAATGTTATATATCAAAATTATAATTTATAAAATCTATTGAATTACAAATTACAACTGGTTTACATGAAAAAAAAACCAAATAAACACAAACTAAACCAAGCTTAAACCTAAACCTATTTGCTAACTAAACCTAATTATAAAACACGCCATCTTCAAGCTTCTTAACTCCGCCGCCGGCAACCACCTCCATCAACGACAAACTCTTCCATAGATTCAGCACCTCTTCTCGCGACATCAGATTCTCCGTCGCATCATTGTCCCAAGCCCCATGCCTCCACTCTGCTCACGACCACCAGATTCTCAGTCGCCTCCTCGCCACAAACCCCATAACCAACACTGTCTTCCTCTTCCCCTGTCTCCTCTGTTTCACTGGAGAGAAGCTCGGGCCGTCACCTTTAGTGCTCCACCTTGCTGTCTTCACCTTCTTACTGACGCTCCTATTCCATCTCTGTTTATAAGTCGCCATCTCTGAAGGATCTGGAAAGACAATAAATATTTCTCTGCTACAAAATCTAAAATATAAACAAATCTAACAATAGTGGAAGAGTTAGAGAGAGACAGAGAGAGATAGCAGAGAAGCGTCGGGAAGGTCTGTTGTGAAAGGAAAAAGCTTCGTGGGGGATGAACCAGAGGGACTCTCTAGCGAAGGAGAAGAAAAGGCGTTCTTAATTTAGTATCGAACAAGAGAGAGTTCAGAAAAGAAAAAGAATCGTGAGGAAAAGATTGATCTTAGCCACAAGATCAAAATAATCAATGGCTACAAATTGTAATCTTAATTTTGATAGATTAGCCAATAAGGAGAAAGGATAAGGATTGAGTAAAATTGATTTGTAACCATTGGATTAAAAGCAATCAATGGTTCAAAAGTAAGCAATCAAAAACTGTTTTTATTTAATAGTTGTTTTAGCAATTAAAATTTTACTGTTAACTAATTTTATGTATATAAAAATTAAATCATCATTTACATTTATAAAGTTAATGATATATATATAATGTTAACAAAGTGACTAAATTTCATTTTTATCTCAAACTCCATACAAATGCTTTTATATAAAGTATATTTGTAAATAAATTAAGATTAAGTAAGTAATTTAAATTACATATGAAATAAATTTAATATTTTATGATTTATAATTGCAAACTTGATGCAACAATTTTTAATTTTTAATTTATTTCGAGCCTATATTTAAAGTTTGGAATTTAGAATAAATGTTTAAATATAGAGTTTGAGGGTTATAGGTTGGGTGGTATTAAATTTAAGATTTGAGAATAATTTTTTTAAAGATTGATTTTTGAGTTTATATTTAAGATTTGGAATTAAATTTAAGTTTTGATGTAAAAACACTGGAGTTAAGTATTGTATTTGGAGTTTAAGGTTTAAAAACTTATTTAGGGTTTAGGGATTCAATAGGCAAACATAACGTTTAATTAAGTTTTGCTATTAAATCCTAAGTTTTCATAGCGTTTCTAAATATATTACTCTATCATAGTGTTTCTGAAAATACAAACGCTATCTTAAAAACATGGGTATATCAACCATAGCACAATCGTAAAAAACGCTATCCTCGTCTGCTATTAAAACGCATTTTTCTTGTAGTGACAGGATCATAAAATAGAGAGTAAATGTAGTCAAAATTGACCAAACAAACAAACAAACAAAGTGCTATTAACTAAACCAGTTTATGGGAAATAATTAACAAAGGAAAATAAGACAAAAACAAAAGTAAATGTCAAACCTTTTAAGCAAACTATCACATAAGAATTTACCTCTACACATCAACAGCTGGCAATGACTGCAGATTTAAAACACGACCTCATGTCGGAGACTTTACTATTTTCTTTCTTTTACAAGCTTCTTTGCTAGAGAAAAAGATTCCTCATTGGCTCATTGCTGCTTACACAATTCTTTGTAAATCTTTAGTCTCTTACTCTTCTCACTTTTGGTTTTCCCTTCATCTATGTTATATCCATGTATTTATCTCATCAGACCTATTTTAGCAGTACTCAATCGACTTTTTGCATTTTAAATATAAATTATAAAATATATTTATTTAGATATTATATACAAACATATATATATGTCATGACCCGGGTGCGTATGTAGATATTATATTAGATAGTTGAAGATAAATAAGACTTTTTCCCAAGAAACAAAAACAGCAAGCACACGATAAGAGAAATATCATACCCAATGTGCTTACATATGAACACAGTATTTGAAAGGAAAAAAAGGACTGGAAAGGTTAGCATAAGTGAAAAATTCAGACAAATAATATAAACTATAATCTAAATGCTATGAAAGAATAACTACTAAAAGATAAAGCTTTTGGTTCGAATGTGCCTCAAATCTTGGTACGTTTGATCTCAACTTCTCTGTTTGGTCATAATGATTGTAGTGCAGATAGTTGCAAGCAAGGGAGAAGTGTTTCACAAAATGATGTATTGAATAACCAAAACAAAAGCTGAATCAAGGGTTTCTAGTGTTTATAACATTTGTCACAGAACGTACGCGTGACCCAACTCATCATGACGCAGTGTTGCATAATGGTGGAAGGACAGACTGAGTACTGCAAGTAAAGTAAATCGATGAGTAAATACCTTTTGAGTCAATATAATGGACTGGAAACAAATCTTCAGTGAATTACTAACCCATGAATCTCAGCAAGATCACCAATCTTCTCATAACCGAAAGAATAGTAAAAATACAATCTTGAAGCGATCACATCAAGGTTCTCTTGTTAAAGCTGTTGAGGCGAGAAATGCTAGCTGAGAAGTAAGCTTTAGCCTAAATGAAAGAAACTAAAAAACTTTGGTTAAGACGATATCAAGATTAGTAAACAAAGTATGTCAACGAAATCCCACCAACATAGAAAAGTAACCTCGTTGTACTTTTTCTGATAAATCAAGAAAGAGAAAAAGAAGGACAATGAAGTAGCAACAGATCTCGATCTCACCAGGCAAGTGCTTGGAAGTTAGAACGGTCAGACTCAGTGAAAAGAATAGATGATTTCGCCATTGTACTGGAAATAAGTTAATTTTGTTTTGGAATTTGGTGAGGATGATGTTCAGAGGATGAGAGCTTACCTTTTATAGCTATTTATAGGTAGAGTTCCACCGTCTTGAAGAGAAGTAAGATGCATTGAATGAGTAATTGTGGTTGGAGTGGGGCTAAGGAGTTAAGAAGGTCTTCAATGGCGTCGAGTAGTGAATCTTGTAACGGTCTTGAGGAGAAGAATCTGAGACGAAACGACACAAACAAAGCTTACTTAAGATACTACTCACAAAGTTTCTCTTCTCCCAGAAACTCCATTGTCGATCCACCTAATTACAAAAAGAAAGAAGAAGTTGAGATGAACCCTCATAATCTGAAGACCCCAACAACAAAAAAAAGAGCTCGACAATCAGGCTTAGTTTTAGTTTCTTACTACCAGCCCAATTACACTAATTCTAAACCCAACACTTGAAACACAAATAACCAACTTAGAAGCCCAAATATAAATCGTACTGGCCCAATTATGAAGAATCGGAAGAAAGCGACAAACCAATTATAGAGTTGAACACGCGTTGACTTCTCCCTCCTTTATTTATTGACGTGGCACTTGCAGGAGGGAGAAAACTCTCCTTTATATTAAGAGTGCATTACATTGTAAGACACTTTTGTCTTTTTAGTAACATAAAAAGACACATTCCATTGGCTGGACACAATTTATGTTTTTCAGACAATTTTACCCTTAAACGATCTAGGGAGAGAAAAGTAGCTAAAGATTGAGAAAGGAGAGAAATTTCAGATGAAGATAACGAGAAACCATCAATGGATCAGGTGAAGGAGGATTTCTCTAATTGGAAGAAGAACACACCATTCCTTTTGGTTCTTATGATCTCTAACCTCCTTGAGGGCCGTCTCTCACCGTCCATTGAGTCCCATCCACGCCATCCCTCACGTCCAGTGAGTCCCATCCACGCCATCCCTCACGTCCAGTGAGTCCCATCCACGCCGACTCCTTATGCGGCTGACCCTTACTTCAATGTCCACAAGTTTATCCTCGGAATCCACACTTTCAGTGATTCCCGAGATTTCCTCATGATCGTTATTCCAACTCCTGGCGCTGAACTTGGCTTAGACGTCACAAATCAGGACTCCATAGTTCGTAAGGTATATTGATTCTTAAAGATCCCTCCTTTTTGGCGATCTTCATAGCTTGTGCATTATGCCCACCATGTGTTCGATAAAATTACTAGTTGGAAGTATGATAACGTTTTATTGATAAGATTAGTGCTTTTTATGCTGTTTTTCATCTGATTTTTTTTTGCTGTTTTTCTTCATCTGATTTGTTTCAAGTAGATATTAGTTAAGGTTCCTTTTTTTGGTGATTTTACTAGTTGAAAGTCTTTTTGTTGTAGGTGGAGATTAGGTAAAAAATATGTGTTGATACTGAACAGAGCATGGTTTGTGTGTTAATAATTTTTGTAGATCTTTACAAATACTCATGTTGTTATGAATTTGTTTTTGTCAAAATATTAAGAGAATTTTAATGAGAATCATAAGTCCTTCTAAACATAACTACACGAATGTTGTTATTAATTTGTGTACAAAGTTGTATGTGGATATGATATTGCTTATATCATATTTTGTTTATAATCTATAAGCTTTGTAAATAAAATATAGCTTAGAAGAAAGTTGTGGACATAATATGGAATTATGGGTGGAAAAATAGCTTAGCAAAGAGTTGTGGATGAATGTGTTGGCAGACAAGGCAATTATGGACATGGGTTTGTGGACAGAGGAGGAGACGACGTGTGAAGAAAAGTCATTCTCACATTGCAACTTGAGAACAGAAACTAAGACATTATACACTCGTATAGAGAAAAAAAAACAAATCTAATAAAGAACACAGCAGCAAAGAAACGAAAGATATAAAGTTTTAGTTAAAGGGCAAAAAAGATATTATACACACTAAAAGTGTGACTCTAGCGGAAAGTACTTATTTGTGTGATTGGAAACTGAAAAAGTGTTCCTAAATGTAATTTTATCTTATATTAATAGATAGATCCTACTCATGAAATGTTACAAAAATATAACTAATTTATTGATAACAAAAACACATACCTTCCAACAGAAAATTGTACTTCTACATATCTTTAGTTATCATAAAGTGTCCAGAAAAATTTGAACTCACAGAAGATAGGATCTCTTCACAGATATTAGGAAAATAAATTCAGCATACACACTTAAGAGGTCGCTTAACATGTTAGTTAATCCACATTCATTGTTTCTTTTTGTTCTTTTTTTTTTCAATAATGTTTCTTTACGTTTTCTTAAGCTTAAAATTATCTTGGAAACATTATATTATGTAAGTAGATATCACAAATTTTCATTCAACTGCTGAAGATATCTAAAATCTAAAAGACCTAATCACATTTCGTTTTCATCCAAGTTGGTTCTTGTTTTACATTATCATTGTTAATCATCACATGAGATGGTCCACTGGATAACCTTTTATTTGGATCATATTTCTCATGCTTCACTTCGTGCAAATTTTAGTTTTAAATTCATGAAACGATGTGATCATAATACAATTATTGATTAAACCTTACAATGTCTAAACATATCCAAAAAAGAAGTGTAGAAAACTGAAAATATCTCGAAGCAAGAGAAAGAAATTTAGTTATTTCTGCTAATGCTCTTTCAAATCATAAAAAGGTATTTTCGTAATGATGCACAAAGACAGTTCATAAGTCCAATGTTTACAATTTTGTCAAGTAAATTATGAGATTTGAATATATGCGGAGATTACAGTCAACTAAATGTTTTTGGCAAATCAGTGAATATTAATTTGTCAAGTCATCCTATCCTTCACTCGACACTGATTTAACTGGGGCATAAATGTGGGTTCTAATAATTTGAAATGTCCCATTTGAAACTCATCTCTCCTCCCGAACCTAATGTTTATCGCCAGTCGTAGTCATCGACTGTTCCACTTCATTTTCAGCGATTCGACTCTTTGCAAATTGACGTTTTGCTGTTGTTATCACCACCCACTCTAAGGATTAGACAATAGGATTTGCAGATGGACTAGATATTCTTGCGATACACATTGTAGATTCTTAATATTAAATGTTGACTTCCGAAAGTCAGAATCATAAAATAATTTGTTGATTTTTTTGTCTTTTTTTTGTCAACCAGATCTATATACTATTATTTAAGAAGTAAATTTGCTTAGTTGTCATGTTCTCCATAATTTTAGGTAAATTTGTTTATTTATCACTAGGGTCGGTCCGCGCTTCACGGGGATTATTATTAATTCGTTATTTGTGTTAATCTATTCTTAGTAAGCTATTATTGTTTGGGTCGTAAGTTTGAATTTGGAGGTAAAGTTTGATTTTTCTTTTCAACTTTGGTTAATAACGATTAATATAGTTGAGTTGTGTTGGTACACTCATTATCTCATTCTCATTGTTTTAAAGTGAAAACTGATGCATCAATATATAGCAGCAAAACAAAATGATAAATTTATATAATAAAGAATGCTTGAAGATTTGATGAATGTCCATATAATGAGTCTATGCATTTTCTGAGTCCCTTAGCAGTGGTGTACTTTATATTCATTATATGGGTCCCTGAATTGTGTTTGAGCCGTTTCATTGGTAAAAAAAATATAGGCTGATCGTTTTTCTGTATGATATGCTAAACGAATGGATCATTTTTGTGTGTGATTAGAAATTGTGATATGCTAAGCGAATGGATTGTTTAACAGTCTCTTCTTTTTAAGTTCTTGTTCTGAAGAGTTGGCATCATCACAATTGAAGCATGTGAATGCCGAGCCCCCTCTTTAGAGAACCTTTGAACACTCAGTGCCACAGGTGTTAGACCAGCCATTATCAGTCTTAATATTAACGACCTTCTCTTTGCAGAGGAAATCGATAGCATGTGTGTATAAATGGTTAAAATTGATAAGTGAAGCATGGTAGGTATGAGAAATGCATTCACTCATATTTCTTAAGTCTAGCCTGAGGTTGAGCAGTAACAAAAAACTCGCTCATCTCGGCTATGGTCAGAGTTTCCACCTTCTCAAAGCTATTTTTTCTTTGGTTTTATTCTCTGCCCTTCTCGTTTGATATCTGAGAAAGAAGAATAGAGCGATAGAGAAACTGAATGAATCAAGCCATCTTTCTGGTGACGTGATATGCTTCAAATTAACCTTCAAGCTACTCTCTCAAATAAGAGGTTCGATGTAGTACTTGAGGATCGAATCCACAGAGACCAATTATTACACTTTATTTCTATAGGATCAATATTAAGCTAAAACAATATGGGGTTTTTAAAATAAAGAAAACGAAACAAGCAAGTAACAAGTTGATTTGGGTTTCAGATTAAAGAG
>CAKOAT010177822.1:3546-45716 GCA_932364175.1 Eruca vesicaria subsp. sativa
AGGTTCGAGGATCTTGTCACCCTAGTCAAAGCAAAAGGAGTCCCTCAAGACTATCTTTTCTGCAAGCTTTTCAAGTACTCTCTATCTGGAGAAGCTTTGCAGTGGCTAAGACAACTACCACCAGGTTCCCTTACCACCTGGAATAATATCAAGCACGCCTTCCTGCGTAATTTCTTTGATGATTCACTTACCTAAGACTGACTTGATGTTTGCTTGAGGACAAGCAAAAGGTTAAGTCTGGGGGAGTTGATATACCATGATTTTGACCCGCTTTTGGTCATATTTTCTATATGTTTTTATTATAATTATCTATGTTTTGGAGTCTATTAGGTATGTTTTCAGGTTCAGGAGCATTTTGTCGTAAAGTGAAGATTTAGGTGCCTTTTGGTTCTTAAAGAAGAGTTTTACAAGTTGACTATGAAGATCCGACATTGAGAGACACATATCGATCGATACACACCTTGTGTAATCGATCGATGAGGCTTCCGTAGAAGTTGAAGTCGAGATACTCCATCGATCGATGTACGCAATGTACCATTGATCGATACAGAGCGTGATGAGCAAGGTTTATTTGGCCAACTTGAAGCCCAAGTTCTCACCAAATTACAAGATTGGCCCTGACGAGTTTTTAACCTAATTGTACTATGTATTTATAGCTATGCCTATGAGCCCTAGAAGATATAGATAGATGAAGTTTTAAACCAAGTTTTGTATTCTATTTTATACTTAGCAATAAAAGCATTTTCTTTTCATCTTATTCTTTTGCTATGAATCTCTTGGCTATGTCTGAGTAGATTCATATGTTAGATTTGGGGTTCCAATAGTTATGAGGGATTAACCCCAACTATGGATTGTTGAGTTGTTATATTCATTATCCAAATGAACCCTAATGCTTACTCTAGACTTGCTACCTAGAGTATTGATTATTGGAGTGACTAATTTAATAGTCATCTTCCTTAAATCATTTGGCTAAACCCAGATTCTATTAAGGCACGATGCGACAGCCGGTCTGATAGAAGTTCTCGGGTGAACACAGTTCGATCCGATCTGATACTTTATATCGATCGATACTCCTCTAGAGTTATCGATCGACGACAGCTTATATTGATCGACACTGCGATAGCAACATCGATCGATGCAGTCGGAAATCAGATCAATGGACGAGTCTAAATAGGGACAGCTATAGATTTGTCTAAGGGTTGAAGTTCTCATATATTTGCAAGCAATTCGTTAAGACATCCATAGATTTATAATCCTGATTTTCTGAATATTAACCTTGAATCTAACTATTTTCTTTCATTTTTTTCAAACCAAAACCTATTTCTATTAGCAACTTTACATTGCTAATTATTTTATTTACTGTTTTAAACATTTTTCAACCTTAGCTTAATCACTTAGGATTACATCTTTTGTGACTCTAGTTCCTTGTGGATTGGATCCCTAAGTACTGCGATTGAACCTCTTATTTGAGAGAGTAAATCACTCCTTAGGTTAAACATTTGAGTGACATCAAATTAGGCGCCGTTGCCGGGGAACTAAGATCACTTTTAGTTTTAATCTGATTTAGTCTAGGTTATTTGTTACTTTTTTTTTTCCATCTTTTGACACAATTTTTTTTTTTTTTTTGTCTCTTTCAGGTAAATGCCCAGCAGTACTAGAAGCAACACGAACCAGCAACTTTTGTACTCAGAAGATCCCAACATCCTAGAGCGTAACATCCGCAAGGACATACGCTCCGCATCGATCGATACCAATACCACAGTATCGACCGATACGCCCTTTCCACCGACGAGCAACAACCGTTCGTCAACCAATACCTTCAACACCTCATCGATCGACATCAACAACCGTTCGTCGACCGATACCCGTCACTTGACATCAATCGATACACCATCCCTTACATCGATCGATACTAACCGGCGAGACATGGTAACGCCTATGATTCTCATACCTGATGAGAATGGAGACCTGCTATCAAGACGGTCACCTGCGAAATGCAGGAGGTCAGAAGCTGAATGATCAGAAGGAGATCATTACTGAAGAAGAGACTGCACCCACATGCATCATTCACCCTGTAGAAGAGACCAGAACTTCGGCTGACTTCAACCGCCCCGATCAGTTCTATTCAAACCGATCAGCCATCCTACCTCCTGCTATTCAGAGAGGAGATTTTGAGCTCAAGCCGCACTACTACACACTTGTGAGACAAATCCCTTTTTGTGGTTTGCCCCATGAGCATCCTATGGACCATTTGGAGAGGTTCGAGGATCTTGTCACCCTAGTCAAAGCAAAAGGAGTCCCTCAAGACTATCTTTTCTGCAAGCTTTTCAAGTACTCTCTATCTGGAGAAGCTTTGCAGTGGCTAAGACAACTACCACCAGGTTCCCTTACCACCTGGAATGANTGGTTTGCCCCATGAGCATCCTATGGACCATTTGGAGAGGTTCGAGGATCTTGTCACCCTAGTCAAAGCAAAAGGAGTCCCTCAAGACTATCTTTTCTGCAAGCTTTTCAAGTACTCTCTATCTGGAGAAGCTTTGCAGTGGCTAAGACAACTACCACCAGGTTCCCTTACCACCTGGAATGATATCAAGCACGCCTTCTTGCGTAATTTCTTTGATGATTCACTTACCTAAGACTAACTTGATGTTTGCTTGAGGACAAGCAAAAGGTTAAGTCTGGGGGAGTTGATATACCATGATTTTGACCCGCTTTTGGTCATATTTTCTATATGTTTTTATTATAATTATCTATGTTTTGGAGTCTATTAGGTATGTTTTCAGGTTCAGGAGCATTTTGTCGTAAAGTGAAGATTTAGGTGCCTTTTGGTGCTTAAAGAAGAGTTTTACAAGTTGACTATGAAGATCCGACATTGATATACACATATCGATCGATACACACCTTGTGTAATCGATCGATGAGGCTTCCGTAGAACTTGAAGTCGAGATACTCCATCGATCGATGTACGCAATGTACCATCGATCGATACAGAGCGTGATGAGCAAGGTTTACTTGGCCAACTTGAAGCCCAAGTTCTCACCAAATTACAAGATTGGCCCTGACGAGTTTTTAACCTAATTGTACTCTGTATTTATAGCTATGCCTATGAGCCCTAGAAGATATAGATAGATGAAGTTTTGAACCAAGTTTTGTATTCTATTTTATACTTAGCAATAAAAGCATTTTCTTTTCATCTTATTCTTTTGCTATGAATCTCTTGGCTATGTCTGAGTAGATTCATATGTTAGATTTGGGGTTCAAATAGTTATGAGGGATTAACCCCAACTATGGATTGTTGAGTTGTTATATTCATTATCCAAATGAACCCTAATGCTTACTCTAGACTTGCTACCTAGAGTATTGATTATTGGAGTGACTAATTTAATAGTCATCTTCCTGAAATCATTTGGCTAAACCCAGATTCTTTTAAGGCACGATGCGACAGCCGGTCTGATAGAAGTTCTCGGGTGAACACAGTTCGATCCGATCTGATACTTTATATCGATCGATACTCCTCTAGAGTTATCGATCGACGACAGCTTATATCGATCGACACTGCGATAGCAACATCGATCGATGCAGTCGGAAATCAGATCAATGGACGAGTCTAAATAGGGACAGCTATAGATTTGTCTAAGGGTTGAAGTTCTCATATATTTGCAAGCAATTCGTTAAGACATCCATAGATTTATAATCCTGATTTTCTGAATATTAACCTTGAATCTAACTACTTTCTTTCATTGTTTTCAAACCAAAACCTATTTCCATTAGCAACTTACCATTGCTACTTATTTTATTTATTGTTTTAAACCTTTTTCAACTTAGCTTAATCACTTAGGATTACATCTTTTGTGACTCTAGTTCCTTGTGAATTCGATCCCTAAGTACTGCGGTTGAACCTCTTATTTGAAAGAGTAAATCACTTCTTAGGTTAAACATTTGAGTGACAACAGTCAGCTTCAAGATAATACCCGAAGAAAGCGCATTTCCTCATCAATCTGATGTATTTTGTGTCCACTATTCCTTTCTCTTGGCTATCTAAAACTCAGTTTCACCCGAACAAACTCAGTTCTTTACCTTTGTGGAGTTTTGTGTGATCATGATTTGGTTTGTTTTTTTCCCGCAGGTTATGAGATGATGGTGATCTTTTTCTTTGTTCATTACTTTCTCTGATCTGCCGGAGTGGCTTGATAATTGCTCTGGGTTTTGGGGGCTTTCAGAGGCTTACATAAGAAATTGGTAAAAATATGACAATATGAAGTAGGTGGAGTTAGTGTAACTCAAATGATTACTTCGGTTTGTTATATAGTCCAGAAAATAAACTACACATGCTTTTGTGGGGTTTGCTGACATGTGAAAGTTCTGAATGGAGTTCGGGAAAACGATGATATAATAGTTTTCTCTACTTTTATACTACTTATATCTATCAACATGCACCTCGCTTTTCACATGTTGCATAGTGTTATGTTGGACGGTGTTTCTCAGTGGCTCAATTGTGCTGTCCACTACTCAGCTTTGGGCTTAGTTGCCATACTATGGTCATGGCTTATCTGAGGCGAAAATATAGGAAAACGGTAATGATGTATATTTCTCTCTCTGAAGGGAATGTTTCCCTCCTTTTGTTAATTTCTTGATATTCATAAGCAATAAAAAGAAAAACTAATTTTGTAAGCATTGTGAATGATTTTATAGGCGATGATGAGCCATCCAAAGAACAATATGGGAAATGAGCGAGCAGCTGAAGCAATTGCGAAACTTCAGAACCCATATGAGGTAATTACGTTTCATAAATTTGTATTGGTGCATCAAGTTCCTCCATCACTGATCTACCTAGCTACCCTCTACGTATTGCTTGCATCTATACAATGAAAGTCATATGCAGATGGATTAAAGAAAGAATAACGACTAAACTACGTTCAGTGGTCTAAAATTCTTCTAGGAAGGTATGCTTATATTTGTCTTTTGCAACGTGTCATTTCTCTGTATTTTTCTCTCTTTTCTTAATTCGTAAATATTTTTTCTCTGTTGATAACAGTCTTCTCCTATAGTAAAATAGCACATGCAAATAGGCAACGGCTTCAAACTCCGGTCTTCAAATAGAAAAGCGATGTCGAATAGATTACGACTTGAAACGCCATGACTACAGAAGCACCAATAAGGGCGAGATCTCGAACAAATCTCTTTGGAATAGACAAGGAGCGAGACGATTCATCACCATTCTATACAAACCTCAGATCAGATCGAGTTTTAAAAGGAATGAGTCCAAAGGCAGCAAGGGACCAGCACAACACTGTCATAGTCAAACGGCAAAAGATAACTGCACGAGTCTGAATCAATCTTTCCAGAAAGAACACATGCATGTGAGATTGAGAATCAGGATGAACAAAAAAGGTGATTTCACTTGTCGATGGTATATATTGTTTTGAACTTTTCGATGGTATATATTATACTATTGCGCCTTTGATTGCTTCTTCACCATGATCTTAGCAAAATTCTTGGATGGAAACTCCAGCTTCAACCTTCTGATTTTTTTTCACAAAATTTCTACAATATTATAGCAAGTCTTGGTAAATTCTAACCATCTTTTCAGTTATGGTACACACTTGTTTTAGCATCAACGGTAAACGAAAACAATGTTTTCAAAGAAAGCTTTAAGCATTTGAACATTACGAATGATAGTATTTTATTATAATCTACTACGATGGTAACATTTTTTAGATTAATATCTATTAATAATAACAAACTTGTTTCTAACCAATCATGTCATCTTTTTATTATAGGAAAAAAAATTAAGATCCAAAAGTGCAGTTTATCTGGAGGAAATAATCTAATGGAAGTAAATTGAGATGTGGCTTACAACAAAATAGAAGTGATGATTTTAAAGTTAAGATTTTATTGAGTTCTTACTATTTTTAAACTTCTTCCAAAAGACTACTAATGGTTTGTTTGAGGACAAGCAAAAGGTTAAGTATGAGGGAGTTGATATACCATGATTTTGACCCGCTTTTAGCCATGGTATTGATATGTTTTTATAAGTTTTATATATGTTTTGGAGTCTATTAGGTATGTTTTCAGGTTCAGGAGCATTTTGGAGTAAAGTGATGATTTAGGTGCCCTTATGGAACTTAAATGAGAGTTTTTCGAGATGACTATGAAGATCAGACTACAAGGATACATATCGATCGATACACACCCTGTGTCATCGATCGATGACGCTTCCATAGAAGATGAAGTCGAGATACTCCATCGATCGATGTACACCATGTACCATCGATCGATATTAAGCGTGGAGAACAAGTCTAACTTGGCCGACTTGAAGCCCAAGTTTTCCCAATATTAAAATAATGCATCTGACGAGTTTTTAACCTAATGGAACTCATATTTATAGTTTTGCCTATGTGTTTTGGCTAGACATGCTTTTGAATCCTTTTAGGTTCTTTTGTTCTTTTGATACTATTCTATACTTAGCAATAAAGTATTCTTTTCATCTTAATTCTCAAAAGTTATAGAATTCTAGATTTAGAAACACACAAAGAGATTTGTTGTTCCAAGAACCAAGAGTTCGATCTTCTAATCTCATGAATTTCTATTATTACTTTGCTGTTATGAATCTCTTAGCTATGTCTAAGTAGATTCCTTTGTTAGATTTAGGGTTCAAATAGTTATGAGGGATTAGCCCCAACTTTGGAATGTTGAGTTGTTGATATTCATTATCCAAATGAACCCTAATGCTTACTCTAGAGTAGCTACCTAGAGTATGATCATGGATGTGATTTAACTTGTTAATCATCGTCCTTAAATCATTTGGCATAAGCTTAGATCCTCTAGGGATGTGCGAGAGCCGGTCTATGATCTTGGTGAACACAGTTTGGATTCTATCTTATGCTATATCAATCGATACTCCTATAGAGTTATCGATCGACGGCAACCCATATCGTCCGATATCGCTATCAAAACATCGGTCGATATTGCCGGCAATAAGATCAATGGATGAGTCTATTTAGCGACTGTCTTTTTAAGAATCGAAGTTCTTATATATCTTGCAAGCAGTTCACTAAAACATCTATAGCATTATAATCCTGATTATCTGAATAACAACCTTGAATCTAACTACTTTCTTTTATTGTGTTAAAACCAAAACATATTCTCTTGAGCAACTTACCATTGCTCACAAACTGCAATTTACTATTTTAACTTAATCAACCTAGCATAATCACTTAGGATTACATCTATTGTGTTTCTTAGTTCCCTGTGGATTCGATCCCTAAGTACTACAATTGAACCTCTTATTTGACAGAGTAATTCACTTCTTAGGGTTAAACATTTGAGTGATATCAAATTAAGCGCCGTTGCCTGGGAACATTGATAGCCATTAGATTTAATCTGATTAGGTCCATGTTATTTTTCTTTTATTGTTTATTTATCTTCTGACACCAAAAAATTTTTCTTGTCTTTTTCAGGTACATGCCCAGCAGTACTAGAAGGAACAAGAACAAACAACTTGTGTACTCAGAAGACCCTCACAGCTTGGAACATAGCATCCGCAAAGACCTACGCTCCGCATCGATCGACATCAACACATCTTTGTCGACCGATACTTGCCTACCACAATCGACCAAGACACCTTCAACATCGACCGATACTCTCACCGTCACATCTCTCGACATCAACTACCATTCGTCCACTGATACCCTTCATCCGACATCGATCGATACACCTTACCTTACATCGATCGATACTAACCGGTGAGACATGGTAGCGCCCATTATTCTCACAACCGATGAGAATGGAGACCTGCATGATCGAGATGGTCACCTGCGTAATGCAGCAGGTCAGAAGCTGAACGCTCAGAAAGAGATCATTCATGAGCAAGAAACTGAACCTACAGACATCATTCAACCTGTAGAAGAGGCTAACCAAGCTAGATCTTTGGCTGACTACAACCGTTTAGATCATTTCTATTTCAACCGATCAGCCATCCGCCCTCCTGCTATTCAGAGAGGAGATTTCGAGCTTAAGCCGCACTACTACACCCTTGTAGGACAAATACCCCTCTGTGGGTTTTCCAATGAGCATCCTATGGACCATCTGGAGAGGTTCGGGGATCTCATAACCGTCATAAAAGCCAATGGAGTCCCTCAAGACTATCTTCTCTGCAAGTTTTTCAAGTACTCTCTATCTGGAAAAGATTTGCAGTGGCTGAGGCAACTACCACCAGGTTCTCTCACAACCTGGAGCGACATCAATAACGCATTCCTGCGTAACTTCTTTGATGAGCCACGCGCTGAAGAATGGAGGAGAAAGATTGATACATTCACTCAGAATCCTAAAGATGCATGGAACAAATTCAAGTCCTACCAAAGAGATTGCCCACACCATGGATTTAACAAAGTGCAACTTCTTTGCACTTTCTACAGAGGCATCACATTAGATTATCAAAGAGCTCTTGATATAGCTAGTGATGGCAATTTCAACACCAAGAATCCACAAGAGGCTGTGAAGTTAATTGCTAACTTAGCTTCCAGCAACATCACAAAGAACTTCATGAAGACAAAAGCTACATCATTCATTGGGAAGGAATACATCAATGAAGTGCAAGCACAGGTGGATACCATTCATAAGTTACTAAACAAGCAGATTTGCTCAGTGGAGGTTGCAGAGACTGCAGGTGAAGATTATACAGAAGAAGATGTGAACAGGGTCAGTGGAGCTGGTTTTCATAGATCTGGTAACCAAGGAGGATACAGAAACTACACAGGCCAGAGAAGCAACTTCAACCAGAGTTCACAGAAGCCTAACACCTTTAGCAGCAGCAATCCCAACAACAACAGGAGCTATAGAAACTCATTCTACTCCAACCCACACCCACCCACCCAAGATACTAAACTGGAGGAGATGCTTGACAAGGTCCTTGAGAATCAGCAAAAACTCTAGACAGACTCTGATGGAAAGATTGACTCCGTCTACAACACCCTCACCACAAAGCTAGAGGCTTTAAACAGCCATATGAAGAAGCTAGAAACTCAGGTGTTTCAGACAGGAGAAGCCCTAAAGAAGCAGGAGCTTGCCAACAACCATAACATCAATGCCATCCTGGATGATGATTTTTGGCAAGAGGTAGTAGAAGAGATTCAGCGATCTGATGATGAGAGTGACTTCGTTCGCGACTACTATCAATCGATTTCACCACGTGAATATCGACCGATACGATCCCATGTACATCGATTGATAGACTTTGACGAGTGTCGATCGATGGACTTAGACGAGTACCCTCACAAGTGCAGTACCGTCAAGACTATGCCTCACGAAGCCTTCGCAGCACGACACCCACATCCGCCCGTCCCTGTCAAGATCGATCCGCACAACATCGACCGACATGATGACCCTCCTATCGATCGACATGAAGACCATGATATCGATTGATGCACTCCAGTTAGTGTCGCACGATACACGGTACCCCAACGCCGAGTGCAAATCCCTAAGATAGATGGTGCACGTATTGACGCATTCCAAGAGCAGTATTACACTACTAGAAGCCCTCAAAAAGCCATCTTGGAGAGACCGACGGATATCTTTGAGTCTATGGAGATAGAAAAGGAAAACCATGGAAGAGTTCTCAGAAAAAGGAAAGAGAAGATACCCAAGCTTTATAAAAGGGAAGCTAATGAGAAAGAATTGTCAAGCTTCAGAAAAAGAGTTCTAAGAATACCTAGAGAGAAACCCTTTGAAGAAGTCTACTTTTCACACAGATTGTGGATGTTTTTCAGAGAGACAGAAGAAGACATAAAGAGGATGTTTCACCAAGTCAGAGACAGTCTAAAGAAGAAGATCACACTGGAGAAGAAGAGCGATCCAGGGAAGTTCACAATACCCTGTTCCATCAAAGGTGTTGAGTTCCCTCGTGCCCTATGTGATACAGGATCTGGAGTTAGCATCCTACCCAAGCTTATGGCAGACCAGCTAGGTCTGAAGATAGAGCCTACTGAAGAATCCTTCATCTTTGTGGATTGTTCTCAGCAGAACTCTTGAGGAATAGTTAGGAACCTTGAGGTACAGATTGGAGATGCCCTAATTCCTACAGACTTCCATGTCCTGGCCAACAAGCTCAACTTCAAGACTTCTCTACTACTTGGAAGAGCCTTCTTAGCCACAGTTGGAGTCATTTGTGATCTCAAATCCAACAAGTTATGTCTAACCCTCATCAACCCTACCATCCACTACAATCTTGTTCCAGTCATCAAGTTTCCAAGGATTAAGAACCCAATACTCGTAGCAACATTTTTCTGTGTCCACGAGTATGATTCCATGGCCGAGTACGAAACCGATCCAGACGTATCGACCGATGGCAGCCTTCTACCATCGACCGATACCAATCAATCCGAGTCGACCGATAGATACACATGGTCATCGATCGACAAGCTATTCCAGAAGATCAGGAAGAGTTTCCAGACGGCGATTTTGGCACCAATGATTGGGAGAACGATCATTACATGCCCGAGCTAGCTAGCATCACTACTCAGGAGGAGTACGATGAAGATTATGAAGAGGAACGAGCCACCGAGTATAGATTTCTTTGAGGAGACGAAGTCAGACTTCCTCTCCCATCTTTCATCTTCAGACCATCGACCGATAGAGACCCTTCTCCATCGACCGATATGGCCCTACCCAGATCGCTCAAATGACGTTTTGAATCAACGAGCGACGAACCTTACTGCGCACCAGTCTATGTCGCACGAGAACCACACGACGGAGATTACTCGATTAGAAGTTGGGCAAGCAGTTATCATGAGAGTTTTGCAGTGGATACATCACCACTACAATCCGCGATCCAACCCGAAGCACACGTATCGACCGACACGGAGCACCAGCCATCGTCTGACATGTTCCTCAACAGATCGATCGATGCACCTGCTCTACCATCGATTGGTACAACATCTACACCATCCGAGGTAAAAACATATAAAATTGATTTTACATTACTAACTCCGGATGAATTTGGTATTTTCAGGGATCCAGAAGGTCATGCACGAGCACTAGATGGAAGAATCATTCCAATATCCAAAGAAGACGTTGCAGACATCCTTCAGATGGCCTATGGACCAGTCAGTCCCTACATACAACCACCCATCTACCAAAACGATCAGCACCAACCACACCACTTCATGAGCAAGATAGTGCAGAAAACCTACATTCCAACTCAGCAAATCTAGAAAATCAATGCCTATCGATCGATACATGGAAGAGAGCATCGGCCGATATACAACGCGAGTTTGGGAAGAGAGCTTTCAAACACGGAGTTCACCGTTTCTTCTGGGAAAAGAAAGATGAATTTGGTGTCTACAGAGATGAGAGTGGTTATGAAAGAAGCATCAGTGGTGACATCATCCATGTTTACAAAGAAGATATTGAGAAGCCGCTTAATGGAGCAACAATGTTTGAGCGCTCTCTTATCTGTTTACCGGAGCATGCTGAACAGTTTACTAAAGGAGTTCCAGTTTGCATGCTCTACACACAAGCAGAGGTCACATATATGCTGAATGAGAGAACCAATGAACATAACTGGGAGATGGCAGGATTGAGGTCAGAACATGAAAAATCCATATCGAAACTTCAAGGAGAACTACTATGGAATCTGTCTGGCAATGACTTCGCTCGCAAAGAGAGAAAAGCACTACAAGAAGAGGTGGATGCACTTCGCAAAGAACGTGAATCTCAGAGACGGCCATCGACTGATGCAGCACCATCAGCATCGATCGACACGACCTTTGACCAACCTATCGAGAAGCACTTACAGAAGCTATCGATCGATGATATACCCAGCACATCGATCGATATTCGCACACCAGACTACTGTACCAGAGAAGAACTTGAAGAAATCACAAGAGATATCTACAGATCTGTTGAATTCTGTGAAGAGGACGCACATAGATCACTCGACAAATTTTGGTTCCCGGTATAGAGTGACGTTCAAGGATTGAAATGCACAGTAGAGGACATTCAGCAGGAGATCAAAAACATCAAGAACCAGCTCACGAGCCAACCTGCACAATCCGCATCGATCGACAAGCCTTTGCACCCATCGACCGATGGACATCCATCCACATCGATCGACAAGACTACACCGAGATTGATCGATACCACCCTTTCGCCTGTGCACCATACCCAAAACCTCAACACCATGCCGATGAGTACTGATCTACAGAACACCTACAGCAACACTGGACAACATGAGTGCAGTTTATCAAGCATTGAGGAGTGGTTACAGAGAATTCACTATGAAGTCCAAGGTTTGCAAGCTAGTATGACCAGAAGCGAGAAAGCCACAAGAAGCTTCTTAACTTCATGGTTTGAAGAATCACAAGACAAAGAGGATACTTGTTTCCCGAAAAGTACTTGCAACCCACCTCACTAGCCACCATACGTCCATAGTCAAGCTAAATGAATTTAAATAAGCGCTGAGTGGGAGGCAACCCACTGTTAGGTATTTTCTTACTTAGTTTTATTTTATTTTTACTTATTACTTTCGTTTTTATTTGTTTTTAGGAACATAGCTACACGATCACTACCTCTATCGACCGATGAGACCCTGTCTACATCGCCCGACATAACCCTATCCATGACGATCGATGGAAGTGACTCACCATCGACCGATACGAACATCAGTCAGGTATATCGTTAACAATTTTGATATCAGTTATACATTTATTATTTCTTATGCTCTAACTCCGACTGGTTATAGACTGAGGACATTGTATGATTTAAGTCTGGGGGGAGTGGAATTACTGATGCTACTTTACCTTTTTGATCTCTTTAAAAAGTTTTCAAAATTTGGTTTTATTGATTCAAGAAAGGGACAAAAATATTTCAAAAATTTTGCTGTTTATCTTAATACTCTTTAGCACCATTCTTAGAATTTTTGATTGCAAAAAGTACTATAGATGCTAAAGTGGATCACCGATCATCCTTTGACAACACTTTTCATGATTGTTTGGAAGAACCAAAGCTGATTTCCAACCTAACCTGACATCTATTGCTTGTCTTAGGGCTTGGTATACAAGGGATCGGAATCCTCATGCAAGTCTAGAAGGTAAAAGTCTCAAAAATTTTGGTTTCCTTCTCTACTTCCTTTGGCATCCCAGAAAGAGAAAATAAAAGATTGAGATGATTTCCTGAGAGGCAGAGGGAGAGGTACATTACCCATGACCCCACTATTCTAAATCAAAGGAATGATCACACATTGTGGAAGCGAAGGAGAGGTAAATTACCTATGACCCCACTATTCGCCTACACTTTGTCAAAAAGCTATAAAAAGTTGAAAGATCAATAAGATGAACATTAGTTGTTCATTGGGATTGATGTAAAAGAAAAGAAAGTTTGGGATTCAGAGAAGGGGGATAAAGAAAGAAAAGGAACCAGGATGAGAATGCTTGAAACTTGTTTGAGTTGAATCCAAGTGTTATTTGATCGATACTCCCAAGGTAAAGCCTACACCTTTATTTTATGCATAAATGAAATCAGTAGAGGGGATAGACAGACATGATTGTTTAAGTTGATTGGCTAGATGAATTTGGTTGCTAAGCTATGATATGGTATAATGTACTTCTGTAGTTAGTAATATGAGATGTGGCTTGCAACAAAGTAGAAGTGATGATTTTAAAGTTAAGATTTTATTGAGTCCCTACTGATTTTAAACTTCTTCCAAAAGGCTACTAATGGTTTGCTTGAGGACAAGCAAAAGGTTAAGTCTGAGGGAGTTGATATACCACGATTTTGACCCGCTTTTATCCATGGTATTGATATGTTTTTATAAGTTTTATATATGTTTTGGAGTCTATTAGGTATGTTTTCAGGTCCAGGAGAATTTTGAAGTAAAGTGATGATTTAGATGCCCTTATGGTACTTAAATGAGAGTTTTCCCAGATGACTATGAAGATCAGACAACAAGAATACATATCGATCGATACACACCCCGTGTCATCGATCGATGACGCTTCCATAGAAGATGAAGTCGAGATACTCCATCCGATCGATGTACACCATGTACAATCGATCGATATTAAGCGTGGAGAACAAGTCTAACTTGGCCGACTTGAAGCCCAAGTTTTCCCAATATTATAATAATGACCCTGACGAGTTTTTAACCTAATGGAACTCATATTTTTAGTTTTGCCTATGTGTTTTTGCTAGACATGCTTTTGAATCCTTTTAAGTTCTTTTGTTCTTTTGATACTATTCTATACTTAGCAATAGAGTATTCTTTTCATCTTAATTCTCAAAGGTTATAGAATTCTAGATTTAGAAGAAACACACAAAGAGATTTGTTGTTCCAAGAACCAAGAGTTCAATCTTCTAATCTCATGAATTTTTATTATTACCTTGCTGTTATGAATCTCTTAGCTATGTCTGAGTAGATTTATTTGTTAGATTTAAGGTTCAAATAGTTATAAGGGATTAGCCCCAACTATGGAATGTTGAGTTGTTGATATTCATTATCCAAATGAACCTTAATGCTTACTCTAGAGTAGCTATCTAGAGTATGATCATGGATGTGATTTAACTTGTTAATCATCGTCCTTAAATCATTTGGCATAAGCTTAGATCCTCTAGGGATGTGCGAGAGCCGGTCTATGATCTTGGTGAACACAGTTTTGATTCGATCTTATGCTATATCGATCGATACTCCTATAGAGTTATCGATCGATGGCAACCCATATCATCTGATATCGTTGTCAAAACATCGGTCGATATTGCCGGCAGTAAGATCAATGGATGAGTCTATTTAGCGACTGCTATTAGATCTGCCTAAGAATCGAAGTTCTTATATATCTTGCAAGCAATTCACTAAAACATCTGTAGCATTATAATCCTGATTATCTGAATACCAACCTTGAATCTAACTACTTTCTTTTATTTTCTTAAAACCAAAACATATTCTCTTGAGCAACTTGCCATTGCTCACAAACTGCAATTTACGATTTTAACTTAATCAACCTAGCATAATCACTTAGGATTACATCTATTGTGTTCCTTAGTTCCCTGTGAATTTGATCCCTAAGTACTACAACTGAACCTCTTATTTGAGAGAATAATTCACTTCTTAGGGTTAAACATTTGATTGATATCAGTTTTTAAGGAATAAAAATTATTTGGATAAAAAAAATGTTGAAGAAACAAAAAGTATAGAAACTCGTTAAGAGAGGAGAAGAAAAAGAGTGTCAGAAGGGCTTCAGTATCAAACGAAGTCATAATTGTATAGAAACTTGCTTTTATGTCAAATCATAGGTATTTCTCTAATATAATCTCCAATTATGGTGCTGGAGCAAATTATCTCTTTGTTCAATTGTCTTCAATTCACGAGTCATACCTTTTCAAAGACGACGCTTGTAAAATTTGCAGAACCGTCATATCTCCGTAAAGAGTCATCTCCTTTCACAACCTTATTTATAAGAATAGACTGTATATTTCCTCAACATCCAAATCTCTTTTCTCTAATTTGCCTTTTGTCTATCTTTGGACTTCTCTTCTCTGTGTTTCCTCAACATCCTAACCCGGTCAAATATTATTCCGGTGGACATTNTCTGTCATTGCATCCGTTGTACTCAGAAGAATTAGTGGAGAGACCACAAAATCAAATGTCGATGCGAGTTTGATATTTATAATGCTTCAAATCATTGCACCACAATACAAGTATTATTTTCATTAATATAAAACATCAACAAATACTTTTCGCATGTATGTGTTTTATCATAATGCCTTTTGTAATCATATCATTTAAAAAAGCACCTTTTAAAATGTGATTTTTCTTATAATTTCATATATATTTTGTAACCACTTCTTAAAATAAAGGTGGCATTTTAATTCTCTTATCTTTAATATTCTATATATTCAGTTTGTATAACATAATATCATTTACACACTACCTTCAAAATACTCTTCATTTGAAATTTTTACACATAATTTTTATTATTATTTCCAAATATTTGAAAGTATTAGAGAATTTCAAAATAACCTTGGAACTATATTGATATGACTAACTTTCAGTTTTCAACAAAATATGTTTGGACCAGAAACAACATATATATGCGGACAAGATGGAAGGTTTTTGGAGACTGTATAATTGTTTTTTTAAGTTTCAACTGAATTATTTTTTGAAAACAAATTAATTAAGTCAACATGTATAAGTATATTTATTTAGATGAACTTTTGGAGTTGCCTTAAATGTATCATTGCAATTGCTTAGATAAACACTTTCAATTGTTTTAATGTTATACTATATTTTTTTAATGTGAACCCTTGCAATATTTGATAATTAACCATTCTAATTTTGTAAACCATTGTAAACTTTAAAATTTATTTCCAGACCCTTTGGTCTATATACAAAATGCAACATTTATAAACAGTGAAAAAAGGAGAGGAAAAATATAGTTTCAATACTCCAAAAAAAAAGAACAAAATTATAAAAAATATTCATTTCCAAAACATTGCATTAAAAATATATGCCGTCCTTTTCGAAAATACATGTTTTTTAAATTTTTTATTTTCATGTATTAAGAATAGACTAATTCTTGGGTTCACCCCCTAAGGTGAACCTCTAGGTTCACCATCCACTAAGATTGTATTATTTCCGATTTGATATATTTTAAAAAAGGAAACAAAATCTTATTAAGTTATATTATGTTTTTAAAATAAAAATACAAAAATAATAATAATTAATAAAAAAAAAATTATTTTTAAAGAAAATATCATAACACTAAACCCTAAAAAAAATATGTTTATGATTTCCCCCAAAGGTTTAGGGTTTAGTATTAGAGTTTAGGGTTTAGTGTTTATGATTTACTCAAGGGTTTAGGGTTTAGGATTAGAGTTTAGGGTTTAGGGTTTATAATTTATCCAAGGGTTTAGGGTGTAGGATTAGAGTTTAGGGTTTAGTGTTAAAATATTTTTTTTTTAAGAATTTTTTATAAAAATTATTCAAAGGTTTATGATTTACCTAGAGGTTTAGGGTTTAGGATTAGAGTTCAGGATTTAGTGTTAAAATATTTTCTTTAAAACAACTATTAATTATTTTTATTAATTTTTTTTTTTTTGTATTTTTATTTTTAAAAACATAATATAACTTAACAAGATTTTTTTTTCCTTTTTTAAAAGATATCAAATATGAAATAATGCAATTCTATTGGATGGTGAACCTAGAGGTTCACCCTAGGGGGTGAACCTAAGAATAACTCAATTTTAGTTATGAATACATTATTATTTTCTTTATTTAACTCTATATAACATAAGGAGTATTTTTCACTTAGTCTATTTGTATTTTTCAATTATTTTAGCATAAAATTCAAAAATAGTTCATATATTAAACATATTATCATCTTTTTCCTTCCAAAAAGTTTTATACTAGCTAGGTGTCTCACCATAAGGGCACTAGATTATTTTTAAATTGTAATATTTTTTTTTTATTTTTAGCTTTATAGTTTATATTATTTTACTTAATGTTGTTTTTATGAGTTATTTAGTTTCAATGTTTTACTGTACTTGATTTTTCAAAATATTCCATTTTACTATATTATTTTTTTTCCAAAAGTATAAAATAATTTTTCAAAAGATGGGTATTTTTTTGAAAATAAATGGGTATATTTTCATACAAAGAAAAAAGTATGATTTTTATGAATAAGGTAGAAGTTTAGAGATTAAGATATTTGTGTTGATGTTTCAAATTTGAAAGAATATAGAATCTTTAAGTAAAAAAATTATGGATTAAAAATTGATTAAAATAAAAATAAATAAGAATTAAAATGTCTCTAACTAAAGTGAAAAATTACAAAAAAAAATATTTTCATCATTTTTATTTTCAAATAATTTTATATATAATTATTTTAAATTAAATTTATAATTTAATATTGTTTTTCCCGCGAATTGCAGGGGTCCGAATCCTAGTAGTATAACATCAACCCTTTTTTTTCTTACACATTATTTGTCCCATGGGAAACAATAAGGATCTGAATCTCCAGTAATACGACACATAGCTTCGTTTCCATCGCTACTTCTCACCTGCCAAAGACATTCACTACATACGGGAAACTTCCCAAATTCACTATCGTCCCTCCATACATTAAATATATCAAAATTGTGGGATCCGCCTCCATACCACGTAAAATTGCAAACAAACTTTGTAGTTTCCCAAATGTTAACACGAAATCGGAAACCCCAGGTTTGATTCTAAGGGAGATGGATCAACCCCAAGTCATCCTCACTAGATTTGCAATGTACATCCACAGTTTGCTTGTTCTTTACAACGTTGTGGATTACAACATGCTTCTTTGCTAGAGGTAAGAAGCCGTCACTGCCTGATCCTGGTGCTGGTGCTTCTGCCACAGCATCTGAGACATCTAACGCTGAAACAAAAAGACTAAGAATGAAAAATGAGATCATAAACATCAATATGCAATGAGGCTTATTAGAGAAAGCCATTGTTCTGTAAATTCGTGGACTGGGCTGGATTGAACTTAATGTGCATATTGGCTTCCTATTTGTAGATGTTAACAAAAACCTAAATATATATTAAGGGGCTAAATATTAATGTTACCTTGAATGCATGTATTTGGTCAGTGATAGTAATCATCGACTTGTAAATGATTATCTTGCTTTCCTTTAGAGTTACAAATTTATTTATTTTTGTCATAAATTTGGAAACAAATAATGCATTCTTTATGTTTCAAAAATAAAATTACTCTTGTATTGACTCAAGAGTCAAGACTTTTGAAATAATATTAGAAGTTTATTTTTTTTAAAAATTGATCTGTGTTTAACAAAATTGAGTGTGACAAGTTAGTTGTTTTAGTGTAATATTGTACTCCAGATTTAAAATTACTCCAAAAGTTCAACTGAAATTATACCAACTAGATTTTATTTGTATTTTCAAATCCATTAAAATATACAAACCAATAACACCCTCTTAAGGATTTTATAGAAATTCAGAGCTAATTACAGTACACCTGAACCATATAAGAAAATAAACATGCCAACAATACGTTTCAGTGAATATATATTTCTCGAGATGTTGAGATGTAAAACATAGAACGCCACCATAATTAGATGTATAATCTCCCAATATCCTTTTCTACTCCAGCTATTAGATAGAGTGACCAGTTAAATAATCTCGCGTCATACATTATAAATCTTGAGATCCAGGAGACATAATAAACTAAGGTAAAAAAATAATTTTTTTGCTTTTTATATCTCGTGCATGATGTATTTTATTTCCAGAAACCATCAGTACCTTTGAATTTAACAAAAGCAAAGCTAGAGACTTTAAGAAATAATAACAAAAGCATGGTTTAAGATTAGTCAACTGTAAGACGAAAGCTAAGTACGGAACAGATGCTTATCATCCCTCCTTTTTGTAGAATCTGCAAAAAAAACATGAGATTTTAACACGAAAAGTCCAATTTTTAGATTCTGAAATACTTGACTAAGCAAATGAAAATAGTACAACACTATATCAGACACAGAGAAGGAGAAGAGGAACTCACAAAAGGCAAAAAAAAAAAACATGGACATCTAAGAGACAAACACGTGCCACGGAAGAGTCTTTCTTGTAAAAACTCATGTTCACACCTCTAATGTACTTAATCATCTCCATCGCTGAGATATTTCAATCAATGAAGATAACTTCCATGGGATGACATCGTTCGCTATCAATTTATTCTTCAACTGATCTTGCACTCTAACATCAAGAAATCACTTATCGATTTGATAGTTCGAAACCCAAAAAAAAAATTTAGTGCGAAACATACTTTTTCCAATAAATCCGACGAAGATTCGACTGAAGTTTTTTCTTCATCCAAAGGTGAATGGAAAGTGGCAAGGTAAGAGAAATGCAGCTCCGATTGATCGACGATCAGTTGGAGAAGTGGAAAGGACGAAGAACAACATGAAAAGGTAGGATATTATTGTTCATCCACTCAGTTCTTCAGGGTTTTCCTTTATTTGAGCCTAACGGGCCAGACATCTTAAACAAAGCAGATAAAAAAAGAAGCCCAAAATCAGACCAATTCCGTGCTGAGCTGGCAAAATCAGATGCTCTCATTGGCTAATTTTCTATTGGCTGATTTTCTCAGTTGACGTGGACGCGCTAAGATGGTGTCATATCCTCCTTTTAGTATTATAGATAGATAACTTAAAACACAATAGATTTTTTTCTACTTACTATTCGAAAAAAAATTTTACTTTAGATATTACAAGAATAACTGATATTAATTATTTTGCATTTATTTTTCTTAACAACTTCTCACATTTTTTAATTGAAAAAAAAGATTGCTAACTACTTAAAGTATCGACCAATACATAACTGACCATGCAAAATAAAAAGATGTACAGTCAACTACACGATATATGGTATGGAAGCTAACATCCATGAACTATTTTGTTGTTATGTAGCTAACATCACAAGGCTAATTACATTAATTACATCACAAGACTTATTATATCAATAAATTATAAAAATATAAAAAACATTGTAAAATATGAAAAACCTTTTATATTTTATACTTTTATTATTGTGAATATTTTTTTATTTTCAGAAGTGCTATACAACAATATTAAAATAATGTTATTTTAGAAAGCACTTTTAAATGATGGTGGATGACTACCCTTCTTTCTTCTCTAGGCTTTTTATATTCAGAAAATTCAAGTTATTAAATGTCCATGATTTGGTATTATTTTGGTCGATACTCACTAATTCAGAAAACCATGCGCATGATTTTCTAAATTAGAACTAAGATTTTAAATTAAAAACAGAGAAGCTAATCATGGATTATTGTCAAGAGAGAGACTAAGCTTGTTGATCAAAAGGTTGATCACATGATCCAGGACTTTGAGAAGCAAAATTTTGTAACAGAAGTTGAGTACCAAAAAGATCTAATGACTAAAAACAGATAAGTTAAGCTTTTTTTTTTTTCAGATAAGTTAAGCTTGAGGTCAAGGGAACCGGAAATAAGAAGGTTGTGAACAAAGAAGACACCAAACAGAAAAGAAGAAGCACAACTGAGAGGGAGAAACAGCTGTAAGTGTTGTGAATTCATATGAGGCTGCTTCAGAGTGTGTGTCAGTTAACATCATCAAGAGAGTGGACTTTTCAACACTGCCAAATTACAGCCACAAAGAAAATCCAACCCATCTCCACCTCCACTAGAATCATGTTTATATATGGGAGAGAGAAAAAATAGAAATAAAGAGTCTGATACTCGCACGTTTGTATACAGCTATAATTATAAGAAGTTGAACTTTAATTTTAGAGGCTCTAACGTACTCGACAACTAAGTAACTATCAAACCCCTTTCCTTTGATCATTATCTCTATGTTGCTTTAAAGCTTGGTAATCCTTTTGCAAAAAGGTTGGTATTCGCTAGAGTATCAAAACTGTTAGTCTATTTGTACTAAAAGCTCAAAGAACATAGAGAGTTCGAAGATGATCACATGTATGCATTGGTCAAATAAGTAATACCCGATCTTGTCCAAAACATCTTGTATTCAAAAATATAAAAATGAATAAGAACATACGATCCTATGAATCATCGCCATAATTCTTGTCGAAGTCCTTCGATGAACTGTCAGCATAATTCTTTTCGAAGTCGTGGATCATGAAAAAAAAAAGAATATCTATTTTAAAAAGACATATAACTTAATTATAAATAACATATAGAATGAGTGTTCCAAAAAAAACATATAGAATGAAATATTTACATGGAGTAATTGCGAGAAAAATGTTCCACTATGTAATGTCGGGTTGGTGACAGGAACAAATAACCATGTACCAAAAATAGGAGTTGGTTCCTGAATAATTTATAAAATTTTTGATTATTGACATATAATTAAATTATAAATACTAGACATAATTAAATTTTACCTGAGGTACTTGAGAGAAAAATGGTCCATTATGTAAGATCGGCTCGGTGGTAGCAAAAGATAATTGGGTATTATATTGTGACTAGGAGTTGCTTCTTGGACCATACATATATTGATTAAGTCAAATTTTGATGAAAATTTGACAAACTAATAACTAATAATATATATCAAATACCTGGAAAGATAACTTTTTCTTTGCTCTAGCCTTACTTGATGATTTTGATATATCACGATTTTGTTTTTCGAGAACAACTTTAAATGAACCATGGGATCCATCTTTTTGGTTCTTAGGTCGCCTAATAGGATTTTTTATTTTAGTCCACGTACACTTTGAACGTCTTTGTTGTCTTCTTCCTCGATAAGTTTATCCTCTGAACTATGAGGCATCCATTTATTAGCTCTCACAAGTTCCTTTTTCTTTTCCTCCAGTTTTTTAAGCAACTCAATCGCATCTTCATCAACACACAATGTGAGTACTATATGTTCAGCAGCAATAGATGCAATCTCACGGAAAGTACGACAAATATGACTATATCGCTTTCCAATCAATTGCTTCACTTCTTCATTAGGTATCTCTGAATGATAACAAGATATGGTTCATGCTTTTGCTTTTCTACTCCATCGATTCAGAATGTAAGCAGGTGGAATTCTTCTAACATTCTTTTGTCTAACACTTTCGATGCATGACAGCATAAGATCCCAGCAAATGAAAACTTCATGCAACTACATTGTATCGTTTGGTTTGCAACATCATACTTAACCAAATGCTCTTGTGCAGCACCACGATAAGATACATTGTAGTCATACACCATCTCAGACTTACTGGTCTTTTTTGCAACATAATCACCGTTGACTGTGTATTCCTTTAGGAACAAGATAAATACTTCTGGTGTATACACTTATTATGCATGTTGCGACATCTCTACATAAGCAACTAATACCAGCGAAGTGTGCATCATACCGAAGTTAGCAACTAATTCTTTATATCATCTATCATCCAACACTCTCTCATAGTGTTTAAAAAGGTCAACAAGTCAAAACTGCACTTCAAGTATCTTTTCAAAATACTATTCATACTTTCGCTACGTTGTGTGTTCACCATATCAGCTGTAAAAGTATGACGGCCATATACCATTGCCTATTTTTCTTTCATCTCAAACAAATTCTTCAACCATTTATCCTCTGTCAGTTTATGCTTGTTGAGCATATCACTCCACGCCAATAACCAGTCTTCTTCTTCCTCATGGTCATATACACATTTTCCAAAATCCATGGCAAACTGGTCTGGCCCGTCAAAACACACGACTCAAATTCGTTGCAGCATTTTGGTAAATATGCAAGACACATAATCTATGTTTTGTTTCTGAAAACACCTTCATTGTTCCATTCGCTATTGCTGCAGACTGGTTATAAGAAATGTTTTTGGTAGTTTTCCAGACATTATTCCAAGAAAAGTCTCAAAAAGCCACTTAAAAATTCAGTGGTTTCATCATATAAGATAGCAGCTCCGAACAAAAGAGTCTGCTTATGATGATTGACCCCGATAAATGGAACAAATGGTCTATCATAATCTTTGCTATCTTCTTTTTTCTTTTTCCTCCTTCTTTGTTTTCTTACGTTTAAACCATGATTGCCTACGTACTTACAATAAACTATATGCGCAGTCTTATTAGAACTAAATTCCCTCCCAATATAAAGTTTATCTTTCTTCTCATTCTCATTGTCTGCTTCTAAAATATCAACACCTTCAGTTTCAACTTGATCCTCTTTGTTGAAAATTTCATATTTTTCTCCAGATCCACTAACTGAAGTGTCGTCTTCCTCAACTAACAACTCAACTAACTTTTGGTTTATCAGATAACCACTTGAAAAGAAAGAAGCCAACAGATTTAAAAAAAAAAGATCTCATCATCTTTTTTGTCAACATGCAAAACAAAAGTCATAAGAACACGTGTTTAATTTGTTACATACAACTACTAATATATTTTTTTCGTCAAACAACTACTAATATATAATTGATTAAAGGAGAACCAATTTGGTCTGTAGCAAGAAAATCTCATGTCCCTGACACTTAACTTCAGTTATAATTTTTGTGCATTAAAATTTATTTCTCATTCACCACGAAACACACACCAAACCCTATTGAACAAGTAAACTTAATGATGAATCCAACTCTTTTAGTTCAGCATATTCTTATTATATAATTTGGAAATGCAGAGTTTGATTTTTTTGTTTATAAAATTGAAATCACCTGAGACTTGTAAAGCAGATCCATATTGACTACCAAGAACAGTTTCCTGACCATTTAATGGTTTATTCTCAATTCTTTCTCAAATTTTCTGTAAAACCAAAGGTAAAAACAATTTTACTAGGGTTAGTTGACCAAAAGAAAAATAGATTATTAGGGTTACACGTACATCCAGACAGAGGTGAAATCTAGGTTGGATTTGAAAGCACAGACTTAGAAACTCAGAAAATCAGAAACACAGTTTCTTCTCTTCCACGGCGTTAAACAACTTTGACGTCTTTTTCTGTTTTCCTTTTTTATTTTTCTCTCTCTCTTTAATTTTGTAGATAAATATTGTTTCTAATTTTTACCTTTTTTTTTCTTCCAAAAATTAGATATGATGCTATTGGCTAAGTGAACCTATAGGTTCACCCTAGGGGTGGAAACAAGAATGACTCATTTTTTAAAAAATAATTTTTTTTCCTTTTTTGTAAATATTATTATTTTTACTTATTTTCTATTTTTATTTTTAAAACATAATATAACTTAACAAGATTTTGTTTTCTTTTTTAAAAGATGTCAAATATGAAATAACACTATCCTATTAATTGGTGAACCTAGAGATTTATCATAGAAGGTGAACCCAAGAATGAGTCTTTTGATCAAAAAAAAAGAATGAGTCTTTTTTATATAGGTGACAATCATTTTTTCTTATTAAAAACATTTTATAAATATAATAAGTATTTTGTATAAATGACTGGAATCTAATTTATATTTTAAAATTTATCTTATGTTATTTTATATAACTTATATAATATAGTTCTTAGTAATAAAAATTCCCAACAAAAGATGTATTGTTAGATTACCTTTTAAACGAATAAACAATTCAATATACAATTTGTTAATGTAAATCTCCTCCGTCTATATTCTTTGTAAAACGATGCATGCAAATTTTATTGATGCTTTCTAATTATAAAGAGGTTGGCATCCGAATATAAAGAGATGTTTCTCAACACACAAAACTGATGAATATGGGTTCTAAAATACTTAGAAAGTGCTGGTATGAATCTTTTACGATTATGTTGAAATCTACAAGAAAACGTAATCCTCTGGTACATTTTACTGATATGGAGCAATTTCAGGCCTTAATCATGTTTCATGTGTTTTGATGACGCACATATTTATTTATTTATTTTTTCTGAGTAAAGGTTTACATATTTAGTTAAAACACATCACTTTCATTTAATTTTTTCATCAACGTCTGACAACACTAGATAAGGGAGATTGACAGTAAGATCATTTTAATTAAGGGATTGATTCGTTGAAAATAATTAAAAGGTTTACTATTTTAGGGGTGTTTACTATTAAAAATATATTTCCTCTAGACATAACACAGTATTTGTATTTAACGGTTTTCATCAACATTTGTTTAAACAGAATCAACAGATTTTAAGTTGAGAGATTCATTTATTAAAATTAGTTCAGCAGTCTTCTAATTACAGTCGATATTTAGTTGATGGGGTTTGTAAAGCCATATATAATATATAAAATATCATAACTTATAAATAATGGGCTTTATAACTTGGTTAGTATTATATTATGATTTTAGATTGTAAAAAATATTGCCATTACTTGTAAAATCTTAGCGTCTATAGGCCACTTAATCAACCCTCTAAAAAGTATCTCCAAAAGACACTATAATTTTCAATATGAAATTTTTTGCTCTTCAAAAGGAAACTTCGAAACTTCAGATATGAAGTTTCTTATGTTTATTTGTATTTAGATCCTTAGAATTACATTTCATTTTTATGATTATTAAATATTTTGTTGTCTATCGTATTAATTCTTATTTTTATATATTTCATAAGTATTTAAAATTTGTTTTTATAAATTTGAATTTTACTACTTTAAAAGATATATTTTTAGCTCCAGGTTGCAAATAGTTGATCATATATGAGAGCGTTATGTAATATTTTAAGAAAATAATACGGTATTTTACTTGTAATTTTATATTTTACTATATATTCTATGTTAAATTTCATAATTTAGTGTATTGAAAAAGATTTACTCATGAACAAGTGGCAGAAACAAACCTAAGTGAACAGTAAGGATATCACTTGATAGGTTAAATTATTAAACTTAAGATTTGAAAGCTTAATAATAGGACACTTTAGCTAGTTTGGTACATATTTTTGTGGCTGACCCTTTGTAGAAAAACATAATAGGGTTCGCCCCCTGTCAAGTGAGTATAGCAATTCCTCATAGCAGTAAGGATATCACTTGATAGGTTAAATTATTAAACTTAAGATTTGAAAGCTTAAGAATAGAATACTTTAGCTAGTTCGGTACACATTTTTGTGGCTGACCCTTGTAGAAAAACATGATAGGGTTTGCCACTGTAAAGTGAGCAGTGCCGGTCCGGATCCTCTAGGCGCCTGAAAAATATGTTGCCCCTTAACTATAATTTAATTTTAGTATAATTTAAGCATATATGATCAAAATAATATTATATACTATTAAAATAAAAACATTTTTAAAAAGTAAAAAAAAATTAAAACATCGTCTACAGCTTATCATATTCGTTGTTTACTTTCGTATTTAAAATTTCATTTGGTTGATTAAATAAATTACGCTAACATAACTTCACAAAATTTATTGTTTTCATAGGTTTTTTGAAATATTAAACCCCTATGATATTTTAACTTTTCAGAATTTAATAAGTTCTTAGAAAAATTACAAAAACTTACAAAAAAATAAAATAAAGAAAAGATGTTGTTTTTAGAAAAACAAAAAAACTCCCATGGAGCTATTTAGGAAAAAACAGCAATTATGAAACAGTGGAAGATGAGCAACTGATAATTCTAATTGATTGTTATGATACATTTTAATTTAAACAGCTATTGTAGCAAAGTTGAAATAAATGAAGAAAAAGGGGAATATAAATCATTATTTGATGAAAAGAAGAAGAAATAACTAGGCTACGTTAAGAAAAAGTGTTATTGGAGTTTCTAAGAACATATCATTTAATATAATGCACATAAATAAAAAAAAAAAAGGAGAGTTGGAACATGTAACCGGATTCTAAAACTCCAATGAATAACTAAAACTTGTTAATTTCAGAGAAAAAAAATCAAAAAGAGAATGTGTTATTGGTGCCTCGAACTCGTAAGCTAAAAGGCATATATAATGATGAGAAAGTTGTAACTAACCACTAGACCAAACACACTTTTTCCATAGTCGGTGTGCATAAAATAATTATTCTCTATGGCGCTTAAAGTCTTAGTTTTATGGGTTTCAACCCAAGGCTGGCCCTGAAATAAGTATAGCAATTCCACATAGAAAATGATAAACATACAAACCTCATAGAACAAAACTTCACAAAAATCATTACTTCTAAAAAAAAAAATCATTACTACTCATTCGATGACCAATAAAAAACATAACTGGACTGTCCGGTTAGTAGTTATATCCTATCTCCAGATACGCATATAGATTTATGAAGATATTCACGTATAAGGTACGTAGCTTATAAAGTTTTAGAGCGAGACTTGAACTATTAGTTAAAATTTAAACCATATAATATTTTCAGATGGTAACCTCCTCATTCTTGATTTATTTTTATTAGTTTATCATTCTTAAATTTTCTCTAAACTTTTTTTTTTTGTTTTTTGAGCAAATCATCAACGGTAAACTAAAACCATGTTTTCAGTGAAAGCTTTTAAGAATTTGAACATTATGAACGATGGTAAAAAAAAAAAAAAAAAATTAGATATAGTAATAACAGTAATCTTTTTTTTCTTAGAACTTATCGTCCCAGGTATTTTAGCAAAAAAAGTATCGTTTCAGGTAACAATAAGGATCTGCTTCACCTTGAATTATACGACACATAACTAGGTGTTTGTTGTCTCTTCCCATCTCCCAAACACATTCCTTACAACTGGAATCAGTCCAAATACATTATCGTCTCTTGATACTATAAATTAATATATCAAAATAGTGAGATCCACCTCCGTACCAAGTATATTTCATGTCATCTTTTTTGTTTGATGTACTTAGAAATCTAGTTTGCTTATATATGCAGATATTGAAAACTTCTTACGATAAAAAGCAATTGAAAGATCTATTAGGATGGTAAAAAAAATCGTAAGCATTTGAACATCATGAATGGTATTACGATGGTAACGTTTTATTTAGATCAGAGATAAGTGATAACAATAGTCTTTTTCTTAAACATTAATTATTGTCCCACTTGAAACAATAAGGGTTTGCTCCATCTCGAGGTATTCGACACATAGCTTTGTCTTTATTGTTTCTTCCCACCTCCCAAATACATACGCTGCACACTGGAGTCTGTCCAAATTCATTATCATCTCTCCATACATCAAATATATCAAAATTGTGGGATCCGCCTCCATACCACGTAAAATTGCAAACAAACTTTGTAGTATCCCAAATGTTCACACGAAATCGGAAACCCCAGGTTTGATTCCAAGGGAGATGGATCAACCCCAAGTCATCCTCACTAGATTTGCAATGTACATTCAGAGTTTGCTTGTTATTTACAACGTTGTGGATTATGACATGCTTTTTTGATAGAGGTAAGTAGCCGTCACCGCCTGATCCTGGTGATGGTGCTTCCGCCACAGCATTTGAGACATCTAACGCTGAAACAAAAAGAGTAAGAATGAAACATGAGACCATAAATATCAATATGAAATGAGGCTTATTAGAGAAAGCCATTGCTCTGTAATTTGTGTGGAGTGGGTTGGATTGAACTTAAAGTGCATATTGGTTCCCTATTTATAGATGTTAAAAAAAAAAACGTAAATATATACTACTATTAAGTGATGACTAAATATTAAAGTTACCTTGAATGCATGTATTTGGTCTGTGATAGTAATCATTGACCTGTAAATGATTATCTTGCTTTCCTTTAGAGTTACAAATTTATTTATTTTTTGTCATAAATTTGGAAACAAATAAGAATTATTCTTGGGTTCATCCCCTAGGATGAACCTCTAGGTTCATCAACCAATAGAATTGTGTTATTTCATATTTGATATTTTTTTAAGAAGGAAACAAAATCTTGTCAAGTTATATTATGTTTTCAAAATAAAAATAGAAAAAAAATAAAAAAAAATTATACTTACAAAAAACGAAAATAAATTCTTTAAAAAATATTTTAACATTATATTATGTTTTTAAAATAAAAAGATAAAAATAAAATAAAATAGTAATAATTTCAAAAAACAATTTAAAAAAAAATCTTTTAATATATCTGTAAAATAAAAACAAAATTTTGTTACATTATATTATGTTTTTAAAATAAAAATATAAAAATAAATAAAAACAATATAAGTGGTTAGTATTAATTTACCCAAGGGTTAAGATATTTTTCTAAAGGGTTTATGATTTACCCAAGGGTTTAAGATTAGAGTTTAGGGTTTAGTGTTTAGTGTTTTAGTGTTAAATATTTTTTTTCGTTTTTTTAATATTTTTTTTATTTATTTTTGTATTTTTATTTTGAAAACATAATATAACTTAACAAGATTTTATTTCCTTTTTAGAAAGATATCAAATATGAAATTGGTGAACCTAGAGGTTCACCCTACGGGGTGAACCTAAGAATAACTCAACAAATAATGCATTGGTGTTTCAAAAAGAAATGCGCTCTTGTTTTGACTCAAGACTTTTGAAATAACATTAAAGGTTTATTTTTTTATAACATTTGATCTGTTAACAAAATATTAAGAGTGACAAGTTAGTTGTTTAAGTGTAATTGTACTCCGGATTTAAAATTACTCCAAGTTCAGCTTAAATTATAACAATAACGTAAAACGCTATAGATTTGTAGTTTCTACTTACTATTAAAAAAAAAACACGTTTTACACTAGGTATTGCAGGAACAACTGATATTAATTATTTTGCATTTTTTTTTAACACCTTCTCACATTTTTAATTGAAAATATGATTGCCAACTCTTTGAAGTATCGGACACTACATGGCTGACCATGCAAAATAAAAAAATGTACACTCAACTACGTAAATATATGATATGCATGCTAACATCTATGAACTTTATGTTGTTATGTAGCTAACGTCATAAGACTAATTACATTAATTATATCACAAGACTAATTACATTAATTAAATCACAAGATTATTATATCAAAAATATATAAAATATAAAACCAAATTTTAGAAAACGAATTTGAGAAAATCCCCATTATTTTGTGTTATCTAAATAATTTTTATATATTTATTTAGATTTCAAATATTTAAGTCGTTTAAAAAATAATTTTCAAACGTTTTTATATTTTTATGAATGTCTTTATAAACATTTTCAATAAACTAAATATTTTATTAAAAAAAGTTTACAAATATTTTTTTTTAATTTACATAACGTTTCAAAACATTAAAAATGTTTTGAAAACTTTTAAAAATTAAAAAAGTTTTTATAATAAAAGATTATAAAATAATGGGGAATATTTACTTTAAGCTCACTTTTGATATCATTATTCTAGTTTACCTTCCTTAAAGAAACCTTTTAAGATATATTTAAGTATGAAGTGTTACTAAAAGGTAAAAGACTCATTTATCCTTACTTTATAAATATATGAATATAAATAGTTATTTAAATAAATAATAATTTTTGATTTTTTATATATCTATAATACAAGGTTAGAAAAGTCTTTTTTCCTTTTAGGAAATAGTTTATTTGTAAAAATATTTTTTATTGAAGGAAAACATGAATTGTGTTACAAAAAATAGGGTAAAAATAGAAATCTCCCCTAACATATCATATATAAAAATAAAGAAAAAATAACAAAAAAATCATGAACTTTTAAATTAAAGCCAAAAAAATCTTCAACTCATGTTTGAACCAAAAAAATATACCCAAATTCTAAAATATTGCTATTTAAACTCTCATTTTTTGTTGACTCGGCCATTTTAGAAACCCGTAATTTAGAAACCCGTAAAAATCAATTGTTAAATTAGTAAACATCTATTAACTCGCTAAACAACGTCGTTTTAAAAATTGATTTATACTTCTGGTTCGACTCTAATATCATTATTTTCGGACTCTGTATCATTGATCAATTGCAATATTGTCTTCGTTATCACCTTCTTCATCAATTTCATTTAGTAGCTCAGTCGTAGGTTCTTTAGCTTCCCTAACACTTTCTAGTTCAGGTCTCTCTGTACGATGAACCCGAAGTAACCCCATCATTTTAGCCATCCTTTGTATCGTCAGTGGCTCTGGATGGATATTATAGGATGTAAGGATTATCTAATTAGAAAATCTAGGATTTTTAATTTGAGACTCTCGTTTCCTGAGAAAATGGATGATTTAAGCTGTTAACATACGCTTACATGTTTAGCAGTTGACTTTTCAAGTTTCTAAAATGGCTGAGTTAACAAAAAATGAGAGTTGAAATAGATAATACTTGAAAGTTGGAGCATTGTTTTGCTCAAACAAAAGTTGAAATTTTTTTTGGCTTCTTTTTAAAAGTTCAAAGTTTTTTTGGCAGTTTTCTCTAAAAATAAAGGCTAATCTAACAAACTATTAAAAGTATAAAATTAAAATAATGTTTAAAGGTTTTTATAAAATAATATTAATTTTTAATATTTTTGTATAACACTTTTTAAAATAGTAAATAAAATATTCATAATAATAAACATATAAAATATAAAAATATTTTCCATACCTTAAATTTTTTATATTTAAAATATTTTTCTTCATATAATTAGCCTTTGTAATTAGATGTTAGCTACACAATAACATAAAGATCAAGGATGTTACCATGTATACTGTATACTTTATATAGTTAAGTGTGCATTTTATTATTTTGCATGGTTAGCCATGTGATGGCTGATATTTCCGGTAGCTGACAATCAATTTTCGTCTAATTTCATATATATGCCGCTTTTATATTTACTCTAATTTAGTTTCTTGTATACCAATCAAACCCTAAGTGTTAAAGTAGGTGGTGATCCAATGCAATGTCAAAAGCGGTAACAGAAACTTAAATAATGAAATGGAAAATGATTGGTAGTTACACGATTTAGTTATACACCACTACTTAGTCGTATATCTAGACAAAAAAAAATATCAAGAACTATATAAACTATATGATTCACATGATAATAACACCATTAACATCACTCTGATAGTTAAAAAAAATGTGTTGGATTTGAAATCCATCAACTGCTTGAAATCCAACAACCAAATGATTTGAAACCGATCATAATACACATAGACAATAAACAAAATAAATATATAGAACAAGCATTCAAATGCAATGTTATACAACTGAGAGCATGTGAAAATATATCAAAACTTCAATAGAAATTACTAGCTTCTAAATATGAAACATTTTTGATCTATTAGAATGATACTCATTGTGTTACCAACAAAATACATAATAGTTCATGTACTTTTCGATACATTAACTTTCCTCAGAACTTTAGTCATGTAGTGGCATTTTTCATGTAGGTGATAAATATTTTTCCTTATTAAATCATTATATAAATATAATAATGTATTTCATATATATGATTATAGTGTAAAATTTATCTTATTTTAATTTATATATTTTATATAATATAGTTTTTAGTAATAAAATTGCCAACAAAAGATGTATTGTCAGATTACCTTTTAAACACATAAACAATTCAATATAAAATTTGTTAATGTAATTCTCCTCCGTCTATATCCTTTGTAAAACGATGTATGCAAATTTTATTGATGCTTTTTAATTATGAAGATGTTGGCATCCGAATATAAAGAGATGTTCCTCAACACGCAAAACTGATGAATATTGGTTCTAAAATACATCGAAAGTGCTAGTATGAATCTTTTACAATTATATTGAAATCTACAAGAAAACGTAATCCTCAAGTACATTTTACTGATATGGAGCAATTACAGGGCTTAATCATGTTTCACATGTTTTGATGAAGCACATATTTAATTGAAAAACAACACTTTCATTTGATTGTTTCATCAATGTCGGACAACACTAGATAGGGGAGATAGACATTAACATCTTTTGAATTAAAAGATTGGCTAGATTTTGATCCGCGCTTCGAAAGTGCAGGTTATTAAATTATAAGTAAAATTTGATATGAATTAGTATTTTGATATTTTTGTATATTATTATATTACAAAATCTTATTATTTTGAAGCAGATAATTTAATTAAAATTATGTAAATTTTAAAATAATTTATTTAAATTTTATATAACTCTCTCTTAAGTCTAGGTATTCTTTCCGGATCTAAAAAGCTGATCTGTAAATACATGTTAGTTTGGATCCAAAGTAAAGTACATATAGGTATTTTTTGAACCTATGAGTTTTGGTTTAGTCTAGATCCTACACAAAACTTTTGTTGTATATATTAAGATTAGATTTTGGATAAAATTTGGGTTTTTTAGACTTGAAGCATCCAGCCCGAAAATCACTACGTACCCGATCCAAATATCCATATGCAATATTTTTTATTATATTTTGTATGTAATTTATAGGAGTTTCATTTGTTAAGTTGGTGAAACTTAATAATATAGATTTGTAGAGATTTTAATAGTTTTAAAAATTATCTTAAATAACAAATTTTATTATAATTCTTATTAATAGTACAAATTTGTAGATATTCTTACAATATTTTTTTTTCTAATAGTATAGATAGTTATAATTCACTAATCATTTAATAATGGAAAAATAAAATCTATGAGAAATACATATATTAAACTAAAGCTTCACAACGAAGTGAACTTGTGGATTTCTTAACTTTTGGTATATATAAAAGAGTTTACTTCTTATGTTCATAGAAGTTGGTACTTAGTACATAAATTATTATATGATTATGTCTCAATATAATGGGTGATGTAAGATTAGAACATGGACACTGTAATTTGCGTGAATCAATAATGGATTAAATTGTAACTATAGTAAATAAAGCTAATATTATTTTAAATGATATTCTAAAGATATTATGTAGATGTATATAGATAATCTTCTAAGGATATTAATGATATTCTAAATAAGAATTTTACATATCCTCCTATATATTAAATCAGAAGTAAGTTCATACTGTAAAAAATTCTTATTATTTCATTGGTCGAAATTTTACTTTTATTTATTTATTTTTAAACACTTCCGAGGATTAGAACTAGAAATTTAATAAAATCCATTGCCAAACTACTAGGAGGAATAAAAAAAAAGGAAATTTGCCAAAAGAGCACCGAAAACACAACTATTGTCCCCTTAGAATAAAATCAAATTTTGGTACTTTTGGAGCTTCACTACCCTTTTTGTATATAAAAATTCAAAGTAAAAAAATTACAAGGTAAAAAATTGAGGAAAAATATACAATATGAAATAGAGTAGCATGTCAATATATGAAAAATATTTTTAGATTCGAAAAATGTTTGGAATAGTAATTTCAAAAATTGGATAAATCGGGTAGTAAATCAGATCTACCATCTACGACTGTTTAGATTGTACAATCTACTAACAACTAATCCATCTAAAGGGCTTAGAATGTGTAATACACCAAAAACATATACATCTACGATTGAAGAATATGATAACTGACATTCCTTCTTTGTTATGCAGTTTTAGTAGAACATAACATATAATAAAGACCCATGCGTCTACCTTGGCAGAACATATCTTCTTAATTTTAATGTTTTGTCTAGGCTCGTGGGATTACGTTTCCACTGGTTAAACTAATGGAAAATTTGGTAGAATGTATCTTCTACCAATGGTTTATGAGCCACCATCCGAAAATCTAGCAAAATCTGAAAGTAAATATTCTCTAAATATTTTTATTTCCTTTTTAATATATTTTACCTTGAACATGGGTCTCTCTTCTTTCATTTAAACCTCTATTTTTGAATGCTTTTTATGCATAAACCTCTGTTTTTTTTTCTGCAAGTTATCTTTCATATTCATGATCCGTTTCATGTTGATTTTAGCAGTGTTTTTGATTTATATTGAATTTAGATGTCTTTGAAACATGTCAATAACACTAAAAATCCATTATTTGTTCTTATTCAATGTAGATAGAAATAGAAAAACATTAAAAATATCAATCAAATTTGGAACATAGACATAAAATACTGAGAATGGATCCTACACAACCAACATCTCGAGAGGCTTTATGCTTCATAACTTCTTCTTCCACCATCTTCAACGAAACACGCAGATCTTCAATTTCTTCTGCCATGAACGCTTGATGGTCATCCATCTTTTGAATATCTTCATACAGAGCCTCATCCACCCACTTAAAAAGATGTTGCTCTTTTTTTCTCTGATTCGGAACAGAAAACAAATTAAGTCTCAACACAGAAGAATTGATAAGTATTTATATATGACATTTACCTGTAAAGCAATCTTACATCTGAAGAACCGTCGGTATGGATTCTCATCTGTTTTTGAAACGTAAGTGACAATCCCCCTCTCACACCAGCATCTGCGAGGGATTCCTTCAATGTTGTTCATGTTCGTCATATTTTTCGAAAAGAAGAAAGAAAGACGATGAGGAAAAATGGCCAAATTAGGGTAGATGATATACGTAAGTAACTCTCAAATTAGGATAGAGGAGGGGAAGAATAAATATTTTTTTCATCCACACAAAGCAACGGTTCGCTTTAGGTCAGTGGAACACAATATGGAAAAAGATCCATTAGGTAATGGGTTCGAATCCCAGGAGTAACAACATTTTTTAATTTTTCTTTACTCAGGCAGGGTTTAGGGTTTCACTATTGTTTAGGGTATGGACTTACCAAGATTTTTGTAACATGATTTTTGTTCTTTTAAAAGATGATTACTATATAACATACATTTTATTATTTTATTAACTTAAAAATCTGCAAAATTATAAAATAGTATTTCTTTCTAACAAAGTACAAAAATTCAAATAAGAGATAGGAGTTTAGGGTATGGTTTTTTGTCACTGTTTCAAACTTAAATGATATTGTATTGCTCTCTGATTCAAGTTACACTATCAACAATTGATGAACCCTATGATTTGCATTGTCAATTTTCGTACAAAATCCCTAAAAAAATCTTGAATAGTTTTGTAAACCGGTAATCAATATCCAGAGCTTCGAATTAAAAAAATAATAATTGCATACCCGGAGGTACGAACCCAGGTTTAGAGGGAGAAAGTAGAGGTAGTTTACCAGCAGAGTCATTGTCATTCATTGTTAATGCTCTCATACTATAAATATATATCGGCTTTCTGAAAATTTTAAAAATTTAAATACTAAGGACTAAATTGGATTTTCATTATAGTTTATTCTAAGGGGACATGAATCATGAAATTTATTCTAATGGGACAATAGTTGTGTTTTTTAGTCCTCTTTTAGCAATTTCCCTAAGAAAAAAGAGTTTGTATCGTTCACCTAACCAATTTTCTCTTTTCTCGCACACCTAAAGCCACGGAGCTTCCCAACTTCACTGGTCTTAGCAGTTCATTTCGCGGCGCTGCTTCGTCTGATTCTGTATGGAGAAGAAGATACCTCTGAATTACCAGGGACTGCTTGATTTGTTGCTGTCTTAATCTCTCAATTAATGATTTCTTCGCTGTGCTCTCTCGTCTTAACCCCTTTGACGATGATAACAAGGTTTTTGGATTTTTTTTCATATATCCTTTGAATTTTAATTGGATTTGGAGATTAAGGGTAAGAAGAAGAGGGATCTCTGGTTTGTTTGTCCTGAGAGAAACTAATTTGTTTTCTCTGCTTTGATAACCGTTGGCTGTTTTGAACACACATGTGTTGAATAATTCCAATTAACTTAAAAAGAAAGTTAACTTATTAAAGAGAAGTTTAGTAAGTTAAAGAAAAAGGAAAACATATCGAGGTTAGGAAAGTTTCCATATTATTATTAGGTTAAGATGTAGCTTCGCCTATATAAGGAGTTGCAGAGATGTTGCATCCCTTAAGAGATCTAAGAGAAGGGAGATCTAAGAAAAGAGATCTAAGAGAGTAGATCAAGAGAAAGAGAAACACATTGATTTAGTTTTGAGAGTGTTTCCAAATCTAATAAGAAGTGCTAGTTCTTAAATTCTTGTGTGTTTATGCAACTTTAATTGGTATCAGAGCTTGAGTTGAAGCTTTGATCTAAACTTTAATTGGTATCAGAGCTTGAGTTGAAGCTTTGATCTAAACTTTAATTGGTATCAGAGCCTCTAGGTTTCGAAATCGTTTACAAGAGAAGTTGTAATTCAATCAAAACATGGTAGACGATGTCGCTTCTCAAGTACGTGATAAAGGTCTTGAGGTGAAGAAGGACATACGATGTCCGATGCTAACATCGACCAACTACACCGTTTGGTCGATAAGGATGAAGGTGTTGCTTCTTTTATATGAAGTTTGGGATACTATCGAACCAGGGAACATCGATGTTAAGAAGAAAAATGCTGCGATTTCTCTAATCTTTCAGTTGATTCCAGAAGCGTTGATTCTTCAAATTGGAGAACACGATACATCAAAGACGATTTGGGATGCTATCAAATCACGTAACCTAGGTGCTGATCGCGTGAGAGAAGCGAGGTTACAGACCTTGATGTCTGAGTTCGATAAACTGAAGATGACAAATGCAGACACGGTGGATGATTATGCAGGAAAACTATCGGGTGTAGCATCAGAGTCAGCAGCTTTAGGTAAAATCATGGATGTACCAAGGCTGGTAAAGAAGTTTTTAGATGGACTTCCTACAAACTAGTTCATACACATCGTAGCTTCTCTAGAACAACTACTTGATCTAAATTCAGCAAGATTCGAAGATGTTGTTGGGAGAATAAAGACTTCGCGAAAGATTCAGTAGTCACAACGAAGAAGAAGAAGCTTCTGAGAAGACTAAGAAGGATTATTCCAAAGTACAGTGCTGGAGATGTAACAAGATGGGGCGCTTCGCATCAGCCTGTCCTACACGACCTACACAAGACCAAGAGGCTAACATAANTAAATTCAGCAAGATTCGAAGATGTTGTTGGGAGAATAAAGACTTCGCGAAAGATTCAGTAGTCACAACGAAGAAGAAGAAGCTTCTGAGAAGACTAAGAAGGATTATTCCAAAGTACAGTGCTGGAGATGTAACAAGATGGGGCGCTTCGCATCAGCCTGTCCTACACGACCTACACAAGACCAAGAGGCTAACATAACAGAAACACAAGAAGCAGATGCATTATATATGCACGAAGTTGCATTCCTCAACGAAGAGAGAGTGTTCCCTAAAATGTTTGATGTAAGCGATGGAAACACAAGCATATGGTATCTAGACAATGGTGCAAGTAACCATATGACGGGGAATAGAGAGTTCTTCTCAAGTCTTGATGAGAGCATCAAAGGCAAAGTCAAATTCGGTGATGTATCAAACGTCGAGATTGTTGGGAGAGGTTTGATCATGTTAGTCGGAAAAACAGGAGAGAGAAGAGCACTCAAAGATGTCTACTACATCCCAAGTCTTAAACACAATATCTTAAGTCTTGGACAAGCAACGAGATGGGTTGTGAAGTTAATATGAGAGAAGATTTATTGATGCTGAAAGATCCTCGTGGAAGGCTATTGGTACAAGTCTCAAGGTCACCAAACCGATTGTACAAGACGCCAATGGAGGTTGAATATTCGAAGTGACTTCAGATACAAGAAAGCGATGCTACATGGATGTGGCATGCACGTCTTAAACATGCAAATTTTGAAGTCATTAAGAACATGGTTGAAGAAGGGGATGGTGTTAAGATTCATGATCACCATAAGCATGAAGAAAACGATGAAGAAGAAGAACTTGAAGCTCCAACGGAAGAAGAACAAATAGCAGAGAATAACGATGCGAACCAAGACCAGCATGTAACATCAAGATATGGTCGTAAAATCAGAAAACGAAAGCGGTTCGATGCCTACATTCTACTTGTTGAAGTTGAAGGTGGTAGACTCTTGCTCACCATAGATGGTGAACCAAAAAGTTACATTAAAGCTATATCAGTACAAGCCTGGATCGATGTGATGATGGCAGAGATCGAAGTTATCATCAAAACAAGACTTGGAAGCTCGTCAAGAAGCCCGGCATGTGTGAAAACGATAGATTTCAAGTGGGTCTTCACGATTAAGGATGAAGCATCACCCGTAGAAGGAGTTAAGTCTAAAGTTCGGGGGGTTGTTGCAAGAGGTTTCAGTTAGAGAGAGGAAGTACACTACAATGAGATATTCTCATCGATGTTTAGACACACTTCCATTATAGTGTTGTTAGCACGTCATGACATGGAGCTTAAGAAATTTGATGTGAAGACGATGTTTCATGGGAGAAACAAACACATACTCTTGAAGTACCATTTCATCCGTGAGTGTGTAGAACATGATCACATCGAAGTCATGCACATACCAAGAGTTCAAGAGATCAACAAGCCCAAGATTCAAGTTGGAATTAAGGGAGAGAATGATGGATAATTCCAATTAACTTAAAAAGAGAGTTAATTTATTAAAGAGATAAAGAGAAGTTTAGTAAGTTAAGGAAAAAGGAAAACATATCGAGGTTAGGAATGTTTCCATATTATTATTATGTTAAGATGTAGCTTCGCCTATATAAGGAGTTGCAGAAATGTTGCACCCCTTAAGAGATCTAAGAGAAAAGAGATCTAAGAAAAGAGATCTAAGAGAGTAGATCAAGAGAAAAAGAAACACATTAATTTAGTTTTGAGCGATTTCTAAATATAATAAGTGCTAGTTCTTATATTCTTGTGTGTATTTGCAATTTTAATTGATATAAGAACTTGAGTTGAAGCTTTGATCTAAACTTTAACATGGTTAAAGTGATTCACCTTTTGAGTCCAATAGTCCGATGTTTATACGTGTAGTGTGTACTCTACCTTTTGTTCAATACGCAGGCATTGATAAGCAGATTTTCAAATTATTGTTTTTGTAAAGTGCAGATAAAGATGAAAGCCTTCTGTTTCATAGGAATATGCTGTTTCTCTCTACCTCCGTGCTAGAGAGAAAATTAAGGTGATGAGTCTTTATTTTTACTGTGTTATGAACCAACCCCAGGTTTATATATTCTTTCTATTGTATTTAAACCAAGGAATGGATTAGTGACCATGCGTCAATTTCTGTATCTTCTGTTCTCCCGTTTCTCACAGAGCTTCATGTCAAACATTGCTAATGAGTTTTGGAGGCAAAACCGGAGAAAGGTCATTGCTGATCAGAGGACTGCCTGGACTGCTGGTTCCAGGTTACTCTCAGTTGAATTGTATATGTTTATGAATTCTGAAACCAACTGAGTTTGATAGTTGGATTTCCCGTCATTCAAAGTGCCATTTTTTCTTAAATTTCTTAGACGCTTTGTTTGTATCGCATATGCAGTTCCCGGAATCTTTCCTTCAGAACACGTACAAGGTCTATGTTAAGTGGCACAGGAACTTGGCACAAGATTTCACCGGTGATGAAGCCACATCAAGGTTAGTTATGTTTTTTTTTCCTTGGTAACTTAGATGGAAAGGCTCTTACCGATCTGATTTAAGCTTTCAGTTTAGAGATTAAAATTATTGCTGCAAGAGACCATGGTGTTCGTTAGTCCTGTTTTGTCATGACGTCATAAGCTTTTTGTCTGTTAGGTCTCCACGATCTTGAGAGGTGCAAATGACTACATACTTGATGAGATGGAGGGAGCACTGCCTGATGCTTTATGTAATGTCAAGAGGACTCTCGAGTCCAACACGGTAATATCCTCTCATCAACTTGTAATAGTCGTACTGAGCTAAGTGAACATAACTACCAAATAATAAAGTCATCTATACTATTAAAGCATATGACTGTTTATGAATCTGCCCCTGAATTTTTTATGAAATTACAAAACATTTCATTTCAATTAATTTTTAAACGAAATCGTGGGCTGAAAAAAACAAATAACTTCAAACAGCAAAGCCCAAACGAAATGGGCTTCGAACATCAATACTTAAACATTAAGGGCTTCGAACACCAAACGAAATGGGCTTAGATACGATTGAGTGTTTAGGAAAGGCATATGAAGTTCAAACCCTATTTAGTAACCTTATTGATATTTACAATTCTATTTAGTAACCATATACCCTAAACCTTAATCATACCCTAAACCCTATTTCGTTACATCAATACTTAATTCATATTTACAATTCTGTTTTTAAAACAAAATGGCTTGAAACCCTATTTAGTAACCCTATTGATATTTACAATTCTATTTTGTAACTATATACCCTAAACTTTAATCAAACCCTAAACCCTATTTCGTTTCATATTTTTTCTTTGTACATCATCCTTCCCGGCATCATTGCATGATCCTGCCAAATACATAAGAACAGCACCTTTACACATGAACCAAACAATATCAAATATCTATATTTATTTTCAAAATCATATATTTTTGGGATATTTATTCAAAACATATTACATTTACACATGAACCAAACAATATCAATAACCAAATTCGGTTTTCAACCTCATAAATTCTCGGGATATTTATTCTTAACATATCACTGAATATTCTCTGTAATTGAATATTCTTTTTAATTGTTACCAACAATTAATTACGAATATATATATGTGTAGAAATAAAAGTATAGAAACAGAAACCAAAAGATTTGTTAACTAATTAATTATATTTTCCAAATTTTCCAAATACTAATCCTAAAATTTATTCTTAACATATCATTGAATATTCTCTGTAATTGAATATTCTTTTTAATTGTTACCAAGAATAAATTACGAAAATATATATGTGTACAAAATAAAAGTATAGAAACAGAAACCAAAAGATTTTTTTAATTGTTACCAACAATAAATTACGAAAATATATGTGTACAAATAAAAGTATAGAAACAGAAACCAAAAGATTTGCTAACTAATTAATTATATTTTCCAAATTTGCCAAATACTAATCCTAAAATATATTCTATACACAAAATAATCTATTCTGTTCAAGTTTATTTATGGATTTCCCAAATACTAATCCTAATCAATATTCGATACTAAAGAGAATATCCCCAAACTTTCTCCCCAAG
>CAKOAT010177822.1:47854-58289 GCA_932364175.1 Eruca vesicaria subsp. sativa
TCAAGCTCTGGATGTTTTTCCAGATCGATTTCACTGAATTTCACATGCAAAACAAATCAAAATAAAATATATATTGATGGTAAGTTCTTTAAATTAATCATATTTAACCGAATTTCACATGAGATTACCTATACCATTTCGTTGTATAGATCGGAAAGGCTCATCTCTCAGTCTTCGATTTATCCTTCTCGATTCAGATCTTGAATTAGACGAGATCTGTAAAATAATGAAATACAAAACTTAGAAAGAAAGATCGAACTTTAAAGGTAATCAATTTAGAATTACTAAGTGTATATTATCAAAAAGAAAAGTGGTGTATTATATGTAAGAAGAGATCGGAGAAGACAACCTTCTGGTCGGATCGACATATCGCCTTTCTGGTTCCAGAGAGAGAGACGTTTTTTGTGGTAATAAAAAAATCAGATGTTGTCGGTAAACAACATATTTGTGTATTGTGTTTAATCAAATAGGCCCATCGTATGTTTCCCAGATTTGGCACATATCTGTTAAGGTTTTAAAAATATTGGGTCCTTAAAATTAAAGAGTATTGAAATTCATATTAAATTTTACAGCCTATTATTAAGTTTGGTACAAATAATTTATATATATTATTTGTATTCAAATTTTATTATTAAGTTTGGTAAAATTCATAACTGTATAACTAATTCTAATTAATATAATTTATGAAAATTACCAAAAAAATAGATTAAATTAAGATAAGAATCAAAAAAATTGTATAATCTAANTATATTATTTGTATTCAAATTTTATTATTAAGTTTGGTAAAATTCATAACTGTATAACTAATTCTAATTAATATAATTTATGAAAATTACCAAAAAAATAGATTAAATTAAGATAAGAATCAAAAAAATTGTATAATCTAATTAAAATTAATATAATTTATAAAACTTACCAATTACATAGATTAAAAAAGAAAAAAAACAGCATTTTGACAATACAAACATTTTGTATAGATTAAAAGTAAACATAAAAAAATCAACTTCTAACTAAAATCATTAACACACTTGGTATACATTTTATATAAAAACACATTTGTTATAATAAAAAATAAATGTCACATGAAACATACCCGCGCTTCCGAAGCGCGGGTCAAATCTAGTTCATACTTAAAGCATAGCTCAAGATCGTGGAATATTCCGAGAATGTGGATTATTGTAAGAGTTGATTACATAAAAAGACACATTTTGTCTTTGTATTACATTTAGAAACACGCCTCACTTGTAGGATACTTTCTGGTGGGACCAACGAATTTATTTGTCAAAAATGCCTTTGTGGATGGCTAAGTTGTGGTCGGCTTAGTTGTGTTCGGATAATTTCTGGTCACAGCTGGTGAACACAAGCTTCTTCAAAGCTGGTGAGTCCTCAGCAATTCTTAAACAACAAACCTAAAAATTAACCATAAAAACACACTTTGCTTAAGTCATTGTCAACAATAATCCAATTCCTAAACAACAAAAACAATCCCAAAAATTTATAATTGAAACAGATTAACAAGTGGAGTTATTGTGATAAAGATGAACACTTTACCCTTTCAATTATGCTATGTGGATCAGTAGCTTGACCACGCCTAGCTCGAACCCTTGGACGGAATGATGTAGGCTGATGTGGTGTCAATGGAGCTGGCTGTTGCAGTAGCTGACCATATAGAAAACCTTACAACAACACAAAAACATGTAAAGGATGGAAGAAGAACACATGTACACTCTCTTTGTTTCGAACTGGTTCTAAATTACTTTGTTTTATGAACAAATGTTTGGTTAATTGTGGATGTGGATACTAGGGTGTCCACAAATAAAAATGGAGAATTCTTAAATTTATGGATAGAGAATCAAACCTTGATGTGTGGTTAGAGCAGTGATTCAAACGAAGTGACCTAAAAATTAGCCACAAAAAATACACTTTGCTTTGATCATCAACAAAAACAATCCCAAAAACTTATAACCAAAACAGCTTAACAAGTGGAGTTCATGTGATAAAAATGAACACTTTAAACATTTTTCAATCCCAACGCATTCATAAAATACTACAAATTAGATTTGTAAAACAGTAACATCGATACAAAGTCAAAACCATTTCCTAAAGAACTTGATAAGCTTGAACTTAGAATGTGTGGATAGGACTCTAGACAGTTGATCTTTTTTTCCTACTCGTATCCACAAGCCTATAATCTTTCTCAACAAACTGAACAAAGAAATAAGACAATTGCTTGAGAAAGCAGTGAGATATGGTGAGACGCGACAGCGTGAGACAGGGAGAGACGGTGGCTTGAGAAGGCGGTGAAATATGGTGAGGGGCGGCGGCGTGAGACGGTGGCATGAGACGGCGGCGTGAGACGATGTGAAACGGTGTGAGTTAGAGTGAGATGATGGTCTGAGACAGAGAGACACTCACAGTCTATGGCCAAAGACTGAAGTGATGTGATATACCATGATTTTGACCCGCTTTTAGCCATGGTATTGATATGTTTTTATGAGTTTTATATATGTTTTGGAGTATATTAGGTATGTTTTCAGGTTCAGGAGCATTTTGGAGTAAAGTGATGATTTAGGTGCCCTTTTGGAGCTTAAAAGAGAGTTTTTCGAGATGACTATGAAGATCAGACAATAAGGACACATATCGATCGATACACATTCTGTGTAATTGATCGATGACGCTTCTACTGAAGAAGAAGTCGAGATACTCCATCGATCGATGTACACCATGTACCATCGATCGATATGATGCGTGGAGAACAAGTCCAATTTGGCCGACTTGAAGCCTAAGTCTTCCCAATATTACAATAATGCCCCTGACGAGTTTTTAACCTAATGGAACTCATATTTATAGTTTTTGCCATTGTGTTTTGCTAGACATGCTTTTTATGTTTTTTTTAATGTTTCTATTGTTCTAGTTTCTATTGTTCTAGTTACTTTTGTACTTGAAAAGCTTTGCATACTTTTCTTGTTCTTTTTCAATAAAGTATTTCTTTTTCATCTTAATTTCTTAAGGGTTATAGAATTCTAGATTTAGAAGAAACACACAAAGAAATTTGTTGTTCCAAGAACCAAAAGTTCAATCTTCTAATCTATGAGTTTCTATTACTACCTTTTTGTTATGAATCTCTCAGCTATGTCTGAGTAAACTTCTTTGTTAGATTTAGGGTTTAAATAGTTATGAGGGATTATCCCCAACTATGGAATGTTGAATTGTTCATATTCATTATCCAAATGAACCCTAATGCTTACTCTAGAGTAGCTACCTAGAGTATGATCATGGATGTGATTTAACTTGTTAATTATCGTCCTGAAATCATTTGGCATGTGCTTAGATCCTCTAGGGTTGTGCGAGAGCCGGTCTATGATCTTGGTGAAAACAGTTTCGATTCGATCTTATGCTATACCGCTCGATACTCCTATAAAGTAACCGATCGACGGCTACTTATTTCGTCCGACATGGGGATCTTACCATCGGTCGATATTGCTGGCAATAAGATCAATGGATGTGTCTATTTAGCGACTGCCATTAGATCTATCTAAGAATCGAAGTTCTCATAGATCTTGCAAGAAATTCATTAAAACATCTATAGCATTATAATCCTGATTATCTGAATAGCAACCTTGAATCTAACTACTTTCTTTTATTGTTTCAAACCGAAAACTCATTCTCTTAAGCAACTTACCATTGCTTACAAAACTGCAATTTTACTATTTTAAACCTATTCAACCTAGCATAATCATTTAGGATTACATCTATTGTGTTCCTTAGTTCCCTGTGGATTCGATCCCTAAGTACTACAACTGAACCTCTTATTTGAGAGAGTAATTCACTTCTTAGGGTTAAACATTTGAGTGATATCATGATGATAATAGAAAGTGTGCATAATGGAGTAATAAAAGAATCGCACAACAACAACACTGTGATTCCTCAATCCAAGTCTTTTGAGAGAGAAAACTTTATTGAGATTTGGTTACTCAGATTCAGATCTGTATTTTTTAAAAATAAATTTATAAAGAGGGAAATCTAACAAAGATAGAAATGGAGATAGAAAGTTCTGTCAAAAATGAATAATATGTGTTTGGAAGATCTGGGAGAGATGCCTGTGACAGGGGCAGCCATTGAAACACAGAGAGTTTTTCTTTTCTGTCTAACGTTTCGTTTTTCTTTAGTGGTTTGTTACAACTAGTTAAGGGCAAATTAGGTAAATCATTCATAAAATGTATGTCACAAGTACAATGTGCCTTGTGATGTAATTGAAAAGATAAAATGTGCCTTCCAATGTAATTTTTTTCTTATTGTAAACTATATTTTTATATATCTCGAAAATGTGTTCAATCTCATAGTTCTATAACTCAAAAAATATAATCGCTTATTTAAAAATCCTTCCATATAACATATACATTTGATTGACAAATATCAAATTATAATTTTTGTATGACACAAGAAATAGTCAAATCTAAATCACTACATTTGTATAATCATAATTTAACCAATACATTGACTACAAGAAAACTAAGAAGTTACTACGAAATTTTACTAGGAAAATAATTCCTCGTAAATTTACTACGAAATTACTTCGAAATTACAAGGAAACAATTTTTCCTCGTAAGATCCTCGTACAGGTACGAGAAAAATATTTCCTCGTAAAACCGTAGTAACGTTACGAGGAAATTACGTGGCAATAGTACATTTCCTCGTAAGCCCGTAGTAAGTCAGTTTCCTCGTAAAGTCCTAGTAAACTATTACTACGAAATTAAGAGGAACAGATTTGTTACTACGAAAATAGGAGGAACTGGATAGGAAATATGGAATTTAAATCAAAAACGTGTTTTGTACCTACATTTCCTAGCAAATTCCTAGTAAATGCTCAGATTCAAAAAATTCTATAAATACCACAATTGTGATTCATTTGAAACACACCGAAAAATAATCAGCTATAAGCTTGATCAAACACAAAAAAAATGTCCGGTCCGGGAAATATTTTAGAGTTGCGGAAGTGGATGTATTCACACAGAGATAATAACGGGAGGGTGACGAAAGAATATCTCGAAGGGTTGGAGACGTTTATGCATCAAGCAGATTCTACACCACTCACGCAGGAAAGTGGTAAGATGTTATGTCCTTGTCGGAAATGCTGCAATACAAAATTAAGCCATCGTGAAAATTTTTGGAAGCATTTAATAAATAGAGGTTTCATGCCATATTATTATATATTTGGTATCAACATGGAGAAGACGATGCTAGTTGTAGGAATGAAGGTAGCAGTAGTAATAGGAATTTTCAGGTTGAATCGGTTGATCATTTGCGTAATGAAAATAGCTATCATCACCAAGAGGAACAAATGGTAGATTGTGATAGGGTTCATGATATGGTAGGTGATGCATTTGTAACTCATGATGATAATGAAGTTGAAGAACCTAACTTAGATGGAAAAAAGTTTTATGAAATGTTAGATGCTGCGAATGAGCCAATTTACAGTGGTCGTAGAGAAGGTCTGTCTAAATTGTCGTTGGCTGCTAGAATGATGAGTATTAAAACCGATCACAATCTACCTGAAAATTGTATGGATGCATGGGCAGACTTTTTAAAGAGTATTTGCCAGAAGACAATGTGTCTGCTGAATCTTATTGTCAGATTGAGAAATTGGTATATAGTCTTGGGTTGCCCTCGGAGATGATAGACGTTTGCATCGACAAGTGCATGATTTACTGGGGAGATGATGAGAAGTTAGAAGAATTTCGATTTTGTAAGAAGCCACGATTCAAACCGCAAGGTCGAGGGCGAAATAGGGTACCGTACCAAAGGATGTGGTACCTACCAATCACAGACAGATTGAAAAGATTGTACCAATCTGAGGAGACTGCTGGAGGGATGAGATGGCACGCCGAGCATACTCAGACGGATGGAGAGATGACTCATCCATCAGATGCAAGAGTCTGGAAACATTTTAACAATGTACATCCACATTTCGCTAGCAATAGCCGGAATGTATTTCTTGGATTATGCACTGATGGATTTAGTCCATTTGGAATGTCTGGGAGACAATATTCATTGTGGCCGGTCTTTCTTACACCGTATAACCTGCCACCGGAGATGTGCATGCGACGAGAGTTTCTATTCATGAGCATATTAATACCTGGTCTAAAACATCCAAAAATATCTCTCGACGTTTTCTACAACCACTGATAAAAGAGTTGAAAGATTTGTGGTCAACAGGGGTGAGGACATATGATTGTTCAACGAAAACAAACTTTACGATGCGAGCGATGCTTTTATGGACCATAAGTGACTTTCCTGCATATGGTATGTTGTCTGGGTGGACTACACATGGGAGATTAGCTTGTCCATATTGTAATGGAATGACAGATGTGTTTCAGTTGAAGCATGGTAGGAAGACTAGTTTGTTCGATTGTCACCGTCGATTTCTTCCCGTTTACCACCCATACCGAAGAAACAAGAAATTGTTCAGGCACAAAAGGGTTGTCGGAGACACTCCTCCTCCATATTTAACTGGAGAACAAATCGAAGCGCAAATTGATTACTACTGTGCTCTAGAAACAGCTCCTCGTGGTGAGAATTGGCATGTTCCCAGTAATATGCCTAATTCTTATGGTGTTCAGCACAATTGAAACAAAAAGAGTATATTTTGGGAATTGCCATATTGGAAAGATCTTCTTTTGCGCCACAACCTTGATGTGATGCATATAAAGAAGAACTTTTTTGAGAACATCATGAACACTATATTGAATGTCCCAGGGAAGACGAAAGTTAACGTAAAATCAAGGTTGGACTTACCCGATATCTGCTCAAAGAGTGAGCTACATATAAAAAGCAATGGGCAAGTTCCAGTTCCAATATTCAGACTGTTATCAGAAAAAAAATTCTGCGTTGTTCAACTGGGTGGCTTCAGAAGTGAAGTTCCTTGATGGGTATGTTTCAAATCTCTCAAGATGTGTTGAGAAAGGGAAAAAGTTCTCCGGGATGAAGAGCCATGATGTCATGTCTTTATGCAGCGACTAATTCCCTTTGCGTTTGCGGAGCTTCTACCGGCAAAAGTACATGAAGCACTTGCAGGTAATTAATTAATATAATATGATGACATGATTAATTTATTTCTATATATATATACTAATGTGGATAATTTTTGTTTTTGTAAATATATAAGGAATTGGAGCATTTTTTAGCGATCTGAGCACCCGCACTCTTAAAGTGGAAGTTGTCCAACAACTTCATGAAAACATCCACGTCTTAATCTGCAACTTTGAGAAAATATTCCCGCCTAATTTTTTCGACGTCATGGAACACCTAGTTGTCCACCTCCCGTATGAGGCATTACTTCGTGGACCCGTGCATTATGGATGGATGTATCAGTATGAAAGGGCCATGAAAACTTTGAAAGGAAAAGCCAAAAACCTAACAAGAGTTGAAGGTTCTATTGTTGCGGGAAGTTTGACGGAAGAAACATCACATTTCACATCGTACTACTTTGCACCGAAAGTACGTACAAGGAAACGAGCTCCAAGAAGATATGATGATAGTGGTTTCGTGCCGACATATATGGAAGACGATGTTCCAGACATCTTTTGTCAAATTGGGCGATTGGGTGGGAAATTGAAAGAGGTTTGGTGGTCGAGTGATGAAGACGTCCATAGTGCACACCTTTATATTCTTCTTAATTGTGAGCATCCATTGATTGCTTATTTTGAAAGGTAAATATATAAACATACACACTTATATATATATATATATATATATATATATATTTCAATATTAAATATATAACATAACATATATGAATTTACAGCCAATTTGAGACTCAAGTCGAGGAAGCAATACCTGGTATATCGACAACTGAGTTAGACAAAAGGAAAGATCAACACTTTATCAAGTGGTTGAGGAAATATGTATTTATTTATTACTTAAATTGTATGCATACATTACCACAAAGTAAGTCTAATGTCTAGTTATATTACTTTTTGTTGTAGGTTGATTATGACGATCATGTGTATCCCGCATGGTTTCGCGAATTACTTCAAGGTCCAGTTGCAAAGGTCACTACATCATCGATGTATTTCACCCGAGGCTATACTTTTCATACCTATGACTATGGTAGACACCGGGCGACAAGTAATTATGGAATATGTGTGAAAGGTGAAACAGATTTCTACGGGATCTTGCAGGAGATTTATGAAGTTGAATTTCAAGGTATGAGTTTGAAATGCGTTATCTTCAAGTGTGAGTGGTACGACCCCATCGTCAACAGAGGTGTTCGGATTAACAAGAACGGTGTAGATGTCAACGCTGGACAAAGGTACAACAAATTCTTTTTTTTTTAATATCCAAGTTTTCAGTATTAATTAATTTTTACATTGATCTTTATTTTCGTAGGTACAACAAGTTCGAGCCTTTCATATTAGCTTCCCAAGCAGATCAAGTTTGCTTCATTCCACACCCTCGGATTACTACCTCGGGAATAAACTTGTTAGCTGTTATCAAAGTTACACCTCGAGGACGAATAATCGCTGGAGAAAAACCACCATTACAAGAAGAAAACACCAATGAGATCGAGGAAGCTGAAGCAGAAATTGATGAGTTCCTACTCATTGATCCGCATAATCGTGAATAGGAAGCTGTTCCTAATCACTCCACGGACAAAGGTGTAGACGACGAGTTTTTAGAAAATGATGATGTCTCAACAGATTACGACAATGTATCCGAATGAATTATGTATGTTTATAAGTTTGTTTAATCACAAAAATGAATTTGGATTATATATGTTTTAAGTTTGTTTAATCACAAAATCAATTTGCAATTGGGGTTTGGGGTTTATGTGTAGAAGAGGTTAGGAGTTTGGTTGTAGAAGAGGTTTAAAGTTAAGGAAGTTGTGGTTTGGAGTTTGGGGTTTTGAGTTTAGGGATTTATAAACCCTTTCCTCGTAAATCCCTAGTAATAGAAAACGCGGGCATAGTCGTTTCCTCCTAAAATTCTAATAACGGTATTACTACGACTTTACGAGGAAACAAAATTCCTCGTAAAGCGTTTTCCTCGTAAGGTCCTAGTAATACAATTACTAGGAGCTTACGAGGAAATAAAAACACGGGCATAGATATTTCCTCGTAAAGCCCTAGTAATGTTACTAGGGTTTTACGAGGAAACAAAATTCCTTATATAAACTCGAGCAATCCCATTTCTCATTTTGTGGTAAGCTTCTCTCAGAATCCTCTAAAGGTTCTCTCTAATTCGTAATTAGGTGATTAGATTAGAGAATTTAGATTAGGTGGTTAATTTAGGAAATTTAGATTAGGTGGTTAGTTTAGGTAATTTAGATTAGGTTGGTTTATTTTTTTAATTATACGGGAATTAATGTTTTGATTTTTTTTTTAAATATAGATGCGTACACAGAGCAAGATTGCTAGGGCTGCTGGTAAGAGGACGTTGTCTCTTCAGGGGAGTCACTACGGAGATATTTTTGGGCGTCAGGATGCTCCGGATTCATCTTCGTCAGCTCCCGGTTCATCTTTGATTCCAGATCATGACGTTGTTCCCGAGACTCAGGAAGCTTCTACGGCGTCCCGGCAACCACCTCCTCCTCCTCCACCGGTCGGGGTTCATCCCGATTTGCAGGTGCCGCCGAACGCACCCTTTGTGGTGTACACGGTGGAGGATATTTTGGCCCTTCCAGACAGAGAAGGACTGCCAGAGTTAGATCCTATCTGACGGGACGACCAAAACGTATTATGGTATGTTTTAATTTTTAAAATGTTTTTTTAATTTATTTCTTAAGTAACAAAATATTTACAAATTAATCTAATTAATAATATATTTTGTGTCTTTCTAGGTTTGGTCTTGACGGATGTGTCGCAACTAGCGTCACAGACTGTATCAAGAGATACTTTCCCGATGCAGCTCCAAACTGGAAGAAGACGGTGAGCCACACAAAAAAGACGTGGTTCAAATCGTTCGCTGTAAGTTTAATTAATGATTAACTTAATTTATTTTTAATTATTTAAAATTATTAATATTATTGAACTAATCCGTCTCTTATTTTTTCTGGTTACAGCAAAAATATCGTTGGTCTATTGGGATTCACCAGCGGGCGAAGACGGAGTTTGAGGCCAAGGCAAGAGCACGATTTCTCGACATGGTCTACAACTAGAAGGGCGACTTTCAGGTATAGATTTATAAATTATAATATATATATAGTTTTAAAAATATTATTGACTTTAATTCTAATTATTTTAAAGGGGTTTTTGCAAAACCAACCTAAAATTTCAAGTCAAACACAAAACCAACCTCTTTTTTTTTGTCCATTACTATTCACTCTTAAAAAACCTAAACTCTCCTCATGTTTCCACTTATTTACCAAATTGCCATTATTTTTAAATCTGATTTTATTTTCGAAAATTATTAAAAACCTATTACACCCTAAACATTT
>CAKOAT010177933.1:0-59246 GCA_932364175.1 Eruca vesicaria subsp. sativa
AATAAAGCATATTCCTTAGGAGATAAGGATTACAACAATAAAGGGGATGATTATCCTAATCCTATAATGATTAGGATAACTACAACATATGGATAAACACAAGGGAGGATAGTGACTGATGCTTGGCCGCCTGGTATGGTACTGATGTGGTCTGGTCCATTTCCGGATATGTCCCAACCACCATCTTCATTTCTTAACAAAATTAATTTAATAAAGAACAAAAAGAAAATTACCATGTACCATTCTCAATTTTCATTAACAAAATTTAATCTACAAACAAAAATTCCTTTTTAATATTTTCTTTGAATACCACAACTTTTTTTCTTTAATTTTTAAAAATATAATAAATAAAAGTTAAGAAAAACCTTATAAAAGAATCTTTATCTTATATTTCCTAAGGTAAATTTTTTAAGACGGTGCTGTGCTCATGGGTTTGTGTTCCAGCAAGGTTCTATTCTCGACTCACTTCAGAAGCTTTCTCTGAATCAAATTCTACCAATCAGAGATAAAATTCTCGTTGGTTGGCAATAATTGATGGTTTGAAGAGCAAACAAGCAGCTTTCAAACGAGTCGGTGATGATGGCTGTTGGTTGTTTCGGCAGGGATCCGGCGCCGCTTCTGACATCTCTAATGGAGTTGCGGATCCAAACACAAGAACGTGTCATTCACGCAAAGATCCTTATTACTTGTTTTTGGATTCCGTTTGGGTTTTATCTATTTGTATATTTAGTTTGAATCTGCTTGTAATGTGATTCATTGGATATGGTTAATGAAACCAAACGATGGCAAAAAAAAATGCTACTCAAGTGTGTCTTTTCTTCTTTTCTTTAGAAACTTTTGTATCGTTTAAGGTTCAAAAATTTTGTTTATCAGAAAACTAACTCGCACTACCCAGATTACCAACCAAACAAATACATTTGGAAGGCAAGAAGTCTATCTGGGCATTGGTTAATGTGGTTGTTCGAGTCAATTTATTTGGTTCTCGGGTTTTTAAATTTGAAAAATCCCACCAAAGTTAACAAAACTATATTTTGGTATGGTTCAGTTTGGTTAAGAGGATCGATTCCAAATTGAACCAAAATCAGTTTAATAATCGGTTTATTTGGTAGAAACCAAAAATCAGGTATATAAACTTGGTTTCCTTGGCCTATTTTGGTTTCTTTTTTTATACGGTTAATCTGATTGCTATGTACCAAACCGTTAGTTTCTTGCTTGCCAAACAAAACCGAACCGAAAATCAGAATAATTTATAAAATTCGTCGATCATTTAATGACTTCAACAAGATTTTAAACCGAAAACCAAAATCTTTGGTTTGACCGGTTTGGTTTCCTGCCAAATGCCCACCACTACCAACAAACCTTCAAATATAAATTTTCAACATAAATAAAATGACAATGGCTTTCACGGAAAACATAAAGTTTATGCAAATCCATAAATCGCTACAAAAGAAATAAAGCAGCCTTGAAAAAACCAAAGTAGGGAAGAAAAAAAAGAATAAATAGGATCAAGTACTTCGAATTAACCTTTCTTGAAACTCAAGTAAAGATATCTCCTTCTCCAGTCTCATCGCCTCTCTAAACTTATATATGAAATTGTCGGCTTTTTCATCAACCCTAAGGTGCGGCGATGCAGCCACCACTCTCCTCCAAGCATCTTCCACCGAATCAACAATCTCATGCGGCTCCTTCTCTTCTTCTTTTTCCTTTTTTCTCCCCAAAACTTTTTCCTCACTCTTGAGTTCCCCACGCCTCCATCGTTGGCTTTCGTATTGGTAGATTTGCCGGTAAATGCTCTCACTATGCCTTCTACGACACTTTCTTTTGCCAAAAGGATGAGAGAATAATCCGAGGAAGTGGCTACGATTGTGACTATATCCGTTGTTGAAATGGATTCGAGGGTTAGTGTTTTGAAGATACCTTGTCCTGAAAGGAACGATGAGGCGGTGACTGATGACACGGAGGAGACGAGAAGTCGATTCTCTGATCGATGTAGCAAACTTGATGTCTCTGAATTTGGATCTGAGCTTATGTGTGAATCTCTCCCATGCCCGCTTCACGACAATCTTTTTCCTGCTAACACACAAAAGAGCCATTAATTAAAAAAAAAAAAAAAAAATTCTCTTCTTCACTTTCTTTTCTTGCTAAGAAAGATGTGTTGGAATAAATCGCGAATGGCTACTGAGGAAATGTTATCTTTTATATAGAAGAACATCTTAAAGCTTGGTTAATATATTTGAATAATACTAAGATGTGAACTTATGGGAACTGGATATGTAACCGTCACTACATTTCTGTGAGAAACTAAAATTCTTGACATTGCTTTGGAATAAAGAAGGGAATAGAAAGTGGGGTTGTCTTAGTTTCCTTGGAATGGCCAAGCTGGGATTCTGACCAAAAAGTATAACTTTCGGCATGTTATCTGTAGCTCAAACAACTTGGAGCATTTTTTTCGTAAAAGTTTGAGAAAAAATAAATAACTTTCTTTTCTAGAAAGCAATTAACTTCTATCCCTGCGCACCAAAACAAAAACTATACTATTTAATTCAAATAGTTCAAGTGTATATGTTGCTACGTACGACTTATAAACTACTACAGAACTCTATGATGCTACATTGAATTGGTTTAATCTCTGACTGTTAAACAAGTACTTCTTTCTAAGAACGTTACATAACAATGTAACACTAACAACCCTTGATTAAAATGCCTATTTTAAGATAAATTTTAAATCATATTTTTTTTTTGTAAAATAATTAAATTAAAATGCAGAGAAACGTGGTAAGAGAGAAGGGAAGAGCGCCAAAGTCTGAGGCTAATTGTATGGTAGCTTCAAACATTCCTAAAATGGCGATCTTCCCCAAAAGAACATCATCTTTCCATTAAACTATTCTCACATTTCCTCATATCAATATTTCAGACTCAAATCGTTCAAATATATTCTGATACAAGTTTTTAATAGTGTAGAGAGAATTGAATGAGAGTTGAAGACAGATGCATCTATGAAGACAGGTGAATTACAACACTTGATGCTTCTTGAGTTTATCCGACGTTCTTCTTTCGGGTTTCTCAGATGGAATGGCAGATCCTGCTAGTTATGTCTATCATGAGCGTGACATCGACCAGGTTAGTTTCTCTCTTTCTCTCTTTTTTCCCTACTACGTTCAAACATTATTGTTACATTAGAGACATCGTTCATACATTTGCCATCTTTGGGTAGGAGGAAGATAACTTTCCTGATTTGGAAAAGGGAGCTATTTGAGTTTTTGTTACTTGTTTATTTATTTCTCTGTAATAAAGGATCCATGTTGTTAATTTCTAAATCAGCCACAGTTCTTAACACTGTTATTATGCTACAGATTATGAGAATTATTTCACTCTCTCTCTCTATATAATTTTCACTTCCTCATTAACATTGTTGTAGGCACTTATCGTTTTGAAAAAGGGAACTCAGTTAGTCAAGTACAGTCGAAAAGGGAAGCCTAAATTCCGTGCATTCAGGCTGTCACCGGTATTCTACTTCAAACAAAATTAAATTCATGCAATGTTTTCGTTTTTTAATGCGTTATACTAACTATATTAGTGTTGATGATAGGATGAAAAAACACTGATTTGGTTTTCGCATGGAGAAGAAAAAGGTTTGAAGTTAGCTGAAGTTTCTAGAATCGTCCCTGGACAAAGAACTGTGAGTTTAACCTAGTTATTTCATCTTTCAAAATATAAAAAAGGCAACCTCTTGTGTCGGTTCTAACAACTTTTTATGAACAGCCTGTTTTTAAGAGATTTTTACGTCCAGAGAAAGACCACTTATCATTTTCACTTTTATTCAATAACAGAGAAAGGTCACTTGATTTGGTTAGTAAAGTAACCACTTTAGCTTGCTTCAACTTGGATTGTAATATTTAAATTCACATATGTATTTCCTTTTTCTTTTTTTGGCAGATTTGTAAAGACAAAGCTGAGACAGAGGTTTGGTTTGCTGGCCTCAAGTATTTAATTGAAAGAAGTCGTAATAGACGCGCAAGAAGTGAGATACCAGAGGTATATATATTTTATGTTCTTTAATTTTTGTACCCTTGTATATGGTCCAACGTTTCTAGATGCCCTGTTCTAATTGTACACAGTGCATATATTTTTTGTTACCTAACATAGAAAAAAGCCTTTTAAAATGTTTTCACTCAAGGTTTGACCAAATATATGGACCGGTCTTGTACCTCTACAACTAAAGTTTAATCCATTTGAGTTGATTGTATTATCTCTCAGATAAACGACAGTGACTACTTCTCCACTGGTCGTCAATCAATAGACGTTGTCCCAAACAGTATACCACGAGGTAGAACATCAGTTGATCTAGGCTATCACAACAATTCTCCAATCAGTTTTGGTGGGTCAGATGTTGGATATGAACGTGGAAACATGTTAAGACCAAGTACTGATGGTTTTCGGATCAGTGTCTCAAGCACACCAAGTTGTTCAAGCGGAGGTTCTGGTCCAGATGATATTGAATCATTAGGTGATGTGTACGTTTGGGGTGAAGTTTGGAGCGATGGGATACTTCCAGATGGGACAGTTAGCAAAGAGACAGTGAAAACAGATGTCTTGACTCCAAGACCCTTGGAATCAAACGTTGTTCTTGATGTTCACCAGATTGTTTGTGGTGTAAGGCACGTTGCGCTTGTGACAAGACAAGGAGAAGTGTTTACTTGGGGAGAAGAAGCTGGAGGTAGGCTTGGACATGGTATTCAAGTCGACATTAGCCGTCCCAAACTCGTTGAGTTTCTTGCTCTAACCAACATAGACTTTGTTGCTTGTGGAGAGTATCACACTTGTGTTGTATCTACCTCTGGAGACTTGTTTTCATGGGGAGATGGAATCCACAATGTTGGGCTTTTAGGACATGGCAGTGATATTAGTCATTGGATACCAAAAAGAGTGTCCGGTCCTTTAGAAGGGCTTCAGGTACTTTCTGTTGCATGTGGCACTTGGCATTCAGCTTTGGCCACTGCAAATGGGAAGCTATTCACGTTTGGTGATGGTGCGTTTGGCGTTTTAGGACATGGAGACAGAGAAAGTGTTACGTGTCCTAAGGAAGTACAGTCTTTAAACGGTTTGAAAACAGTGAAAGTTGCTTGTAACATTTGGCATACCGTGGCTATCGTCGAGGTCATGGGACAGACCGGTACAAGTATGTCATCTAGGAAGTTGTTTACTTGGGGTGATGGTGACAAAAACAGGTTAGGGCATGGGAACAAAGAGACTTACTTGCTACCCACGTGTGTCTCTTCACTTATTGACTACAACTTTCATCAGATCGCTTGTGGACATACATTTACCGTCGCACTCACAACCTCAGGACATGTTTTCACAATGGGTGGGACTTCACATGGCCAGCTCGGTAACTCCATCTCTGATGGTAAACTACCTTGCTTGGTACAAGATCGATTAGTTGGAGAATTTGTGGAAGAAATAGCTTGTGGGGATCACCATGTTGCGGTTTTGACATCAAGGAGTGAAGTCTTCACATGGGGGAAAGGTGCTAATGGAAGATTAGGACATGGTGACACAGATGATAGAAGAACACCAACTTTAGTTGAATCCTTGAGAGACCGCCATGTGAAGAGCTTATCTTGCGGCTCAAACTTCACATCAAGTATATGTATTCATAAATGGGTATCCGGAGCAGATCAGTCAATCTGCTCCGGATGTCGCCAAGCTTTCGGGTTTACCCGTAAGAGACATAACTGTTATAACTGTGGTTTAGTCCACTGTCATGCTTGTAGTTCAAAGAAAGCTTTGAAAGCAGCATTGGCTCCAACACCAGGGAAGCCACACCGTGTATGTGATGCGTGTTACAGCAAACTTAAAGCCGCTGAGTCTGGCTATATATCTAATGGAAACAGGACTAATGTTGCAACCCCTGGACGATCAATGGATGGTTCAGTAAGAATAGATAAAGGAACAACAAGGTCATCTAAAGTTCTCTTGTCTGGAAATACAGAATCAGGCAAGACATCAAGGCTTGGAGTTAGACCTGATGCTTCTAGTGTCCGTGCCTCGCAAGTTCCTTCTCTCCAACAGCTTAAAGACATTGCATTCCCGACATCATCGCTAACCGCGATTCAGAATGCTTTAAAACCTGTTGCTCCTGCTTCTGTTCCAACTCGTTTACTAGTTGGACCAATGGCATCTCCTCCACCTGCAAGATCCTCATCACCTTTACCTACAAGATCCTCGTCTCCTTACGCAAGAAGATCGAGCCCTCCACGGACTTCTGGATTTTCTAGGAGTGTTATTGATAGTTTAAAGAAGACTAACGAAGCAATGAACCAAGAAATGACAAAACTACAGAGTCAGGTATTTGTTTTGTCCAATGTTTTTAGTTACAAAATACTATAATGAAGTTAACTCATTATGCTCTCAACTTTTAGGTTAAGAATTTAAAACATAAATGTAATAATCAAGGAACAGAGATCCAAAGATTCCAAAAAGCAGCTAAAGAAGCTTTTGAATTAGCTGCTAAGCAATCTTCTAAACATAAATCAGCAACAGAAGCCCTAAAATCTGTTGCAGAACAGGTTTGGTCTTATATTTTTTTATACTCAGAAACTTTTTGCCAACATATCATGTAACTTTTTTTCTGTTTTTAGCTGAAAGGGTTGAAGGAGCAATTACCACTTGAAGTATCAGAGAGTGAAGCTTTTGAGTCCATTAACTCTCAAGCTGAAGCTTATCTAAGTGCAAACCAAGTAACAGAAACATCTTTACCTACAAATTTGATACTTGATCAACAAGAAACATCTCCTACTGGAAACACACAAGATCAAAAGATTGATGAACAAGTATCATCGAACTCAAGTATACCCGAGACATCAAATTCATCAAAGCCAGTACCAACAGAATCTTCTTCATCATCATCGAGAACAGGTGGAAAGGAAAGTAAAGAACAGTTTGAACCTGGCGTTTACGTGACTTTTGCGGTAGATATGAATGGAAACAAGATCTTCCGACGAGTTAGATTCAGGTGACATACATTAATTCAATTATTTTTATGTATGGAATTTATAAACCATGTCTGAAAACTTTTTGGTTTGTAGCAAAAAGAGATTTGACGAACATCAAGCAGAAGATTGGTGGACTAAAAACAAAGATAGGTTGCTAAAATGGTATAGTCCAAATTCATCATCAAGTCCAATGGCTTCTGATTCATCTATCGCTCCTCCACCACCATCTGAGACTGAACCACCGTCCGATCCATCAGTCCCTGAGAACAATGAGGCAGAACCAGATTCTGAACTATAACCATGTGTGTTAGTTATATGATTGTTTTTTTTTTGTTTTTTCATGTGTACCAGTTATAGAGACAAAATGAAGTAAGTATCTGAGTCTTTTTTTCTAAAGAAATCTGAATAGGAATGTTGGGAACTTGTATTGCCTTATGCAAAGATATGATTAGTTTTGGAAATAGGATTGTAATTTCTAGGATCATGTAGTTTGTACGCCTTGCTTATTCTGTGTGACAGAACGATTTGTCGATAAGATCGTGTGATTATATCCCAATAATTAAGTACGACAAAACATAAAGCGATTATATAATATGATCGCGTGTGATGCGATCATGCAAAGCAAGATTCCAAGAGTGGCCGTTTAGTTTTATAGTACACTCAAGAATCCAAGATCCTGAAAGTCAAGGGAAAAAGAATATTTAGAGAACTCTATAATATAATTCAGAATAAAGTCTCAACACAAAGAAAGTAAGTTTTGTGACACTACACTCCATTGAACGACAGAAAAAAATGGATCTCACTTTTTTTCCTTTTTTTTTTTTTGGCAAAAATGTTAAGTATATTTACCATTTTTTGATTTGTGACAAAGTACAGAGTACAGAGGCAAACAAGAAACAGAATTGCAGTAATGAAAATTAAAGACTACACCAAAATACAGAATGCAAAAAAACAACTAACTATGACCTAGAGAAACAACATCACCTACGGAGCATTGCCTTGACTGAAAGGAGAGGCAGCAGGAGGAGCTGTTGAACTTCAAGGGCGAATTAGTTTAATTCAAAAACTAAATCAAACACAAAAACTTGCTGATACACTCTTTGGTGAACTCGGCGACGTAAGTAAAAAAGTTGAGTTTGTAGAATAATTGAGATAGGAAGAAGAATGCAGAATAACTAAAAGATAGGACACATGAAATTATTTACCCAATGATTCACCTAGAATGGTTTACGTCCACTGGGGCCTGACAAGAGACAATTCACTATAATTTCAACTACAGTAAAACCTTTATAAATTAATAATGTTGGGACTACACCACAATTTTTTTTTATTAATTTAGAGAGATATTAATTTATAGATATATTAATTGAACCAAAAATGCAATTAGGGACTATAAAATTATATTAATTTATCGAGTATTAATTTATAGAGGTTCTATTGCACAAGATATAGAACCTCTCTTTCTCTCACAACCAAAGCTCATAAACCAAGCTAGGTCTTTTATTGGACAAGAGAGAAATAATACACATGAAGTCCTCTTATATAGAAGAGTCTATTAGGTTAACCTAATCGGATTAGGGCATTTTTCCCTTTTCATAAACCTATTAGGAAATATTCCAAAATACATGCAACTTCCATAACTCTATGAAAGTAATATTTCCAGGATCCTGCCGACTTCCATATCTCCATAAAAGTGACATTTCATTTTCCTAACATGACGTCCTTTTCTTGGTTTAAGTTACTCAATCTTGTTTGATTTCTATCACCAAATCCTGACGAAGTCTCTGACGGATTCTTTGACGTAGTCACTGATGAATCCCAACAAACTCCACCTTGATGACAATCAAACATGATCCACTACTTAGGCTAACCAAACTCGTGCTTTGCTAGGTGATGCCGAATGCTCCTCAGTGTTTGGACATCCCAAGGAAGTCCACCGCTTCCTCAAGCTTCTTAACCGGAACAACCTTGGTTAATATATCAGCATGATTCCTAGAAGTACATATCTTCTTCACACTTACATCACCTTGAGCGATAATATCCCTGATGAAGTGCATTTTATGCTGATGTGCTTAGTCCTCTCATAATACACATTGTTCTTTGCTAGACACAATGCACTTTGAGAGTCACACGATATCTCCACCGTGTCTTGCTTAAATCTAAGCTCTTCTACTAAGCGCCTTAACCACATTCCTTCTTTGACCGCTTCAACCAACGCCATATACTCTACTTTAGTCGTTGACAGAGCCACTACACTTTGTAAACTTGATCTCCAGCTGATTGTATTCCCACCAGCCATGAAAACATAACTTGAGATCGACCTTCTCTTGTTCAAATCCGAAGCAAAATCAGAATCACAGAAACCTTCAACCTTAAACACCTCATTCTTCCTGAAGCACAGTTTCAGATCTTGTGTTCCCTTCACGTACCTTAATACCCACTTAACCGCAGCCCAATGAACCATCTCAGGTTTGCTCATAAACCTGCTAACCAACCCTAATGCATATTCCAGATCACACCTCGTGCCTATCATAGCATACATTATGCTTCCAATAGCATTAGCATATGGAATATCCTTCATACTTGTTTCTGCTTCAGCATCATCTACATCAGAAAATTTGAAATGTGCACCAACAGGTGTTGACACACTCTTTGACTCATCCATGTTGAATACCTTGAGAACCTTTCTGATATAACCAGATTGAGATAGTGTTAGAATATCCCTTTCACGATCTCTCTCAATATCCATTCCCAAAATTCATCTTGCTGGACCCAAGTCCTTCATCTCAAATTTGATGTTGAAAAGCTGCTTCACTTTCTTGATTTCCGACGCATCCCTTGACGCAACCAACATATCATCCACATATAAAAGTAGATATATGTACGTCCCATTGGTTAACTCCTTGATGTAGACACAATGATATCATATTTACTCTTCATAAATCCATGACTAACCACAAACTGATGTCTTGGTGCCTTCTTTAGTCCATAAAGAGCCTTATGAAGTAGACAAACGTGATCCTCTTTCCCTTTAACTTGAAATCCATCTGGTTGCTCCATGTAAATCTCTTCTTCAAGAATACCATGAAGAAACGCAGTCTTTACATCAAGTTGCTCAAGCTCCAAATCTTGATTCACTGTTATTGACAACATGAACCTTATGGACACATGTTTCACGACAGGTGAAAACACATCTTGATAGTCAATACCCTCTTTCTGAGAGTATCCCTTAGCAACTAACTGAGCCTTGAATCTAGGCTTCTCAACACCAGGTATACCAGACATCAACTTAAAAACCCACTTGCAACTTATCACCTTACGCTTACTATGCCTTCTCACAAGCTTCAAGGTTTGGTTCTTATCCAGTGAAGTCATCTCTTCACCATATGCTTCATCCCATTGCCTTCTTTCTTTGATGTTCATCGCTCCATGATAGTATTGAGGTTCCTCGGCACATACATCAACAGCTACATATAGCGCAAACGCTGCTATATCCTCCAAGTCAGAATACCATGCATGTGGCACTATTCTTCTTCGAACTCTATCTCTTGCTAGCTGATATCCTTCAAGACATTCACCTTGTTTTTCATCTGCGTCAACAGCTGAGTCAGCTGTTTCGTCAACAGCTCCACCTGAAGGTTCAACTTTCGGTTCTGACGCAGATCCTTCAGTTTCTCCCAGCACAGTCTGATTTCTTAGCTCCTCTGTACCATCTGCTTTAACCTCGCAGACACTCAAATCCTTGTAGACTTTGTCTTCTACAAATATCACATTCCTGCTTATAACACACTTCTTCTCTTCAAGAAGCCAAAGTTTGTATCCTTTCACACCTGATGGATAGCTGACGAAGATTCTCCTTTTAGCTCTGGCCTTGAGCTTTCCTTGATTTGTGTGTACATAAACCACAGATCCAAATCTTCTTAGGTGCAGATAACCGGGATTCTTGCCCAACCAAAGTTCCTCCGGAATGTTCCCATCTATTGCAGAAGATGGACTCATGTTTGTCACATACGCTGACGTAGACACTGCTTCAGCCCAGAATTGTTCCTCTAGACCCGACTCAACCAGAAAGCATCTCACCTTCTCCATCAGTCTTATTCATACGTTCAGCTACACCGTTCTGCTGTGGTGTATATGCACAAGTCCTATGTATCTTGATTCCATGTTGCTTGCAGAAGTTGTCAAACTCTGTGTTACATAATTCAAGTCCATTGTCTGTTCTAAGACAACATACTTTCTTCATGACTTGATTCTCCACCAACTTCTTCCATTCACATAACTTACTAAAGGCTTCTCCTTTAGCAGCTAAGAAATATACCCAGACCTTCTTTGTGTAATCATCGATAATAGACATGAAATACTGCTTTCCTGACAGACTTGGCGTCACATTTAGAGATCCCCATAAATCAGCATGTACATACCTGAGAGCTTCACATGTATCATGTCTCCCGATGTTGAAGCTTAACCTCTTCTGCTTCCCCATCACACAGCTCTCACAGAACTCCAAAACTCCAATCTTCCGCTCATCGATCACCCCTCTCCGGGCTAGAATCTGTAGATTCTTCATACTCATGTGCCCAAGACGTCTATGCCACAAGACTGTCTCATCCATAGATGGTTTCTTTTGACACTGCTTTTAACTTCACCTGACACAGTCTTACCATCTAACAAGTACAATGACCGAGACAAGGTTCCCTGCAGATCTAGTTTACCATGCTTGTAAAACCTAGTCTTCCCATGTCCACCACTATGCACAAAGCCTAATACATCCAAAGTTCCAGTAGATATTAAGTTTCTTCTTAATTCCGGAATATACCTGACATTCGTGAGCATCTTGACATAACCACCATAAGTTTTGATGTTGATTGTACCTTGCACTCTAACCGTGCAATCATTACCAAGAAGTACCTGTACTGAAGCCAATTCTTCAACCGTATGAAACCAATCTCTCTTACACGTCATGTGGTAGGAGCATCCATAGTCAATCACCCACTTATCATGATGCCACGTATCTGCTACTGACAGTGCATAATCCGCTGACTCACAAATCTATCACAACGGCTGCTTCAACTTCGTCTTCTCCTCTGCCATACTTCTTCTTGTAGGCATGACACTCCCTTTTGGTGTGCCCCTGCTTATTGCAGAACCAGCATGTTATCCTAGACCCTGAGAATGATCTAGACTTGCCTTTTACATTCCTCACAGGATCCCTCTTCTCAGTCCTTCCTCTAGCATAATATCCCTCACCACTATCATGGGAAACCGTAGAGGACTTCAGATCCTGATCTTTAGACCTTGCTGCAGTTGTCACCTCTTCCAACGACAATGTATCCTTGCCGTACTTAAGTGTTTCCTTTAGAGAGTTGAACCGTGAAGGAAGCAAGTTTAGGAGCAGAATCGCTTGTACCTCCTCTGACACGGTTACATTCACGCTTGACAGGTGGGAGACAATCTTCAAAAATTCATCGATATTCTCATCCATACTCCGAGTATCGACCATCTTGAAGGTGTAGAACTTGTGCTGCAAGTAAATTCTATTATGTAGAGTCTTCGAAAGATATAACCTCTCCAGTGTAGACCATGTAGAAGCGGCTGACGTACACAATTCAATCTTCCTTAACACGTGATCTCCAACACTGAGAATGATCAGATTCATCGCCTTCTCTGATCTTTCAAGCCTTTCGGATTCCCCTTTCACCAACCTCTCCCTGAATACATCTTCGACTTCATGCTTCCTCATCACTGAATCAGATGGTGACATAGACTCTTCTAACACATCCTTTAAACCAAGGACACACAGATGCCTTCTTCTTCCATAATGAGAAGTCACCCTTCCCATCAAACCGCTCCACCTTAATTCTTGCATTCGCTATTGACAAGGACACCAACCAAAGCTCCAATACCAATTTGTTGAAGTTCAAGGGCAAATTAGTTTGATTCAAGAACTAGAATCAAACACACAAACTCGCTGATACACTCTCTGACAAACTCGACAACGTAAGTAAGAAAGTTGAGTTTGTAGAATAATGGAGATAGGAAGAAGAAAGCGAAATAAGTAGAAGATAGGCAAGAGGCAATTCACTATAATCTCAAGTACAATAATATAGAACCTCTCTTTCTCTCACAACCAAAGCTCACAAACCAAGCTAGGTCTTTTCTTGGACAAGAGAGAAAGAATACACACGAGCTCCTCTTACATAGAAGAGTCTATTAGGTTAACCTAGTTGAATTAAGGCATTCGCCCATTTCCATAAACCTATTAGGAAATATTCCACAATACTTGCAACTTCTATAACTCCATGAAAGTAATATTTCCAAGATGCTACCGACTTCTATATATTTATAAAAGTGAAATTTCCTTTTCCTAGTATGGCGTCGTTGTCTTCGTTTAAGTTACTCAATCTTGTTTGATTTCCATCACCAAATCCTGACGAAATCTCTGATAGATTCTCTGACGTAATCACTGATAAATCCCAACAAAAAACCTCTCACATGAGACAAGATGTCGCCGTTGAGAAGGTGATAGCATCCTCTATCCTCACATCTACAGGGTTCGGGCTCACGATCTTCAACGGATCTCACTTTTCTGATAACTTTATGAGATCCGATTTGATTTCCATTAATCCTCTATCCGCTATCCTCACGTCTCCAACTGAATTCAAATTCTCACATCGTGGTCGTATAATGATTTTCACTAGATGAAAAATTATTTTATTGTTACAGACCACAAAATTGATTTCCTTATAGTGAAAAATTACTAGCTCTACATATAGTCATTCCGATATGAACCTACTACTTACGAATAAGAGATAATTGGTTAAAGTGCCCTATTTGGCACCTATAATTAGAGAATTGCCCATGATGTGACAGTCACTTTCCTTTGGACCATTTTGCCCTTTTCTACACTCTCTCCCCTCTCTTTGACATCTCCCCTCTTTTTTTTTCTCTTCAATCCCTAATTATTTTACAAATCTCTATCATTCTATATACAATTAAATTTTAAATTTCATTATTTTTTCATAAGTGGCTTTGAATCCTCAATTTTGACCTTTTTTTTCTCTCCAGTCCCTAATTATTTTACAAATCTCTATCATTCTATATACAATTAAATTTTAAATTTCATTATTTTTTTCATAAGTGGCTTTGAATCCTCAATTTTTTGATGATATCAATTTTCTAGGTTTTAGATTCGACGTCGTGTTAGCGGTTAACAAATATTGTAGACGTTAACAGAAGTGTTAGGTGTTAACAATTATTTTTACGCTTCGCGTTAATAAATGTGTTCGCTGTTAACAAATATTGTAGACGTTAACAGAAGTGTTAACTGTTAACAATTATTTTAACGCTTCGCGGTAATAAATGTGTTGGCTGTTAACAAATATTGTAGACGTTAACAGAAGTGTTATATGTTAACAAATGTTTTTACGCTTCGTGTTAATGAGAGAAAAGAAAAAAGGCATTCTCGGTATTTCATTGCCAAATGGTTATGTTTGTGTCCTTCATGTCCAATCAATGGTATTTTACTAATTTGAGCTTCAAATATGGATAGTTCACTAAATCACTCTACGAACAATTTGATACGAGATGATCTATTTATGGATTATATCAATTTTTGGGATTTTTCTGAACTCTTCCATAGCCTGTGATACCCCAAATTTAATCAAAAAAATATATTGGCTTCCGATACGAGACATGATCTCAAGGTTTATACTTTAAGGCCATGTTCATTTTTATATCTAGATGTAATTTAAAATATCTAGATACTAGAGATGCTAAAGTATAGAATTTTGATATATTTGCAGTTCAAAATTTAAAAGATTTAAATACCATTAATACAAATACAGTTAATTAAATTAGTTATTATAGTTAATATATAATATTTTGAATCAGAAGATTATATTTTATATTTTTCTCTATAACTGGAAAATCTCTTTTTCTTGTTAAATTGCATGTTCCCATCAAAATCAGAAATCACATTTTCTCACCATAATGTAAAAGTACGTTTTCCCCTTAAAACATAAAATCATATTTTTGTCAAAACTGAAAAATCATGTGTTCCTGTCAAAACAAAAAAATCATGTTTTTTTTGTATCAAAACCAAAAAAATCGTAATTACCTGTCAAAATCAGAAAATTGTATTTTTTCGTCAAAACTAGAAAATTGTGTGTCATATCAGTCGGAAAATCCAAACTTCTTGTCAAAAGGGAAACTCTCATTTTTCTATCAAAACCGTAACATCTTTTTTCAAAACCACAAATTGTGTATTGCCCGCCAAAATCACTAAATTAAGTTTCTAGTCAAAAATTGCAAAACTGTAGAAATGCAAAATTAATTTGAAATATATTTATTTTAATATTTTACTCAAATCCTTATTAAGAATAAAAACTATACATTTTTAGTATTTTCAGCTAATAGTATTCAAAGGCTATTATTATAAATTGAAAAACGAATAACTTAGCATCTAGATGTTGCATCTGAATGCAAATAATCCTCTAGACTTATTTGAGAAGTAATTTTCTTATGTGACACTACCATATTCATTTTCAATAAAAAAATGAAATGGTTTTGATAAAATGTGACTTGACATCACTTAATTATGTTCTGTATCATTTTCTTTATAAATGTTCATATTTTGTTGTAAGATTTTTAAAATATGGTAATATTTAATAACTCCTACATCAACCATTAAAGTAAATTTCTTTATGAATATCTTGTTGAGATGTTTAAAATATAGTAGTGATTAAGTTTTCATTATGTTTCTGACATTTTGTATAGATATAAATATTTTATCAAAATTATTTGTAAGTGTGCCTTGCAGATATAAAACTAAAACAATAATAATCAGATATACTTTTCGTTGATACTTAATTGTATAATTTAAAACTAGACGATAATATAAATATTTAAATAAATAGTCATTATCATATAAATAAACTGTTATTCTTAGCAAATATATTAACTTTATCAACGTTTAAATAAAATGAAATTAAAATAGCTAAATCAAATCAAAAGAAACAAGACTACATATTATATTTTATTTCTTCTAAATTTTATGAAATTAAAATATAAAATAATAATATTAAAAAATAAACTAATATTTTTAAATTTAAATTAAATAATATTTAAAAATATTATTTCTGCACGTAGCGAATGAAAACATCTAGAAACTATAAAAGAAACAACATCTAGATGCAATATTTGAATGTTGTATTCAGATTCTATTGTTGTATCAAATACAAAAGATCATGGCATAACTCTACTTTTATATGTCGTCTAATTTGTCGCCCTTGGTACTGGAGAGAGTTGGTGGAGAGAGCCGGCGGCTAACTGGAAAACATTCTTCTATTTTGTTTCCCTGGTTCACATGCTGATACCATTAAGATATGAATACTTTCACCAATAGTTTAGTCTTTTGTGGCTATGATTAGGAAGAGCTGTTTCCAGACACGTTCGAGGTTTTTCTTGTGTAAAGGTTCACAATAAATTAACAAAAGAACTGATATATTTTAAGGGTTTTTTAAAGGAAAAAATAGCATTGTATTAGAATTCAGTTTCAAATATTGACTGAGATACAGAGATCGAAGCGAAAGCTCATGTAAGGCCACAAAATGACAACAAAAATTATCAAGGTAAAAATATTTGAAAGTTCTATAATATAGGGAGTAGTTTACAAAATTTAGTAAACAATTCCTTATGGAACAGTCTTCACTTGAGTCTTATGTGCTAAGAAAGTGAACCAAAACAAAAAACAAAAAACAAAAAAAAAAAACAAAAAGTTATCTGATCGCCAAGCGGAATGGGGTTAACGCAGTCGAAAGAGAAACAGCTGTTTAAGCAAGTGAGATCCGGAAACGTAGAAAGGATTCGAGCTCTTTGTCAAGAGGGAGCTAACCTCGAGGTTATTGCCAAACTCTTCTTCTTTTCTTATGTTCCATTGCTCAGAACTAGGGTTTTATGTATTTCGATATTGCAGTGGATTGATAAAGAAGGGAACACGCCTTTGAGCGTGGCTTGCATGAATCCGAGGCTATACGATGTCGCGCGTACTTTGATCGAATTGGGAGCCAATATTAATGCCCATCCGCGTTGTACTTAAAAGATTCTTCCTTTTTTTGTGGCTTCTGTTAAACTTTCTCTCTTGTGCTCTGTTTTCATCCTTTCACTTTGTTTCAATTAAGTGAAAACGTTATGGAAACTTAAAGAGAGGAGCTGAATATTGCATTTTCACACTGATCACTCGGGCTTACAACTTCACACACATACAGTTTATAGTCTTCTTCTACTTACTACACTCACACATTGCTTAAACAAATTCCTCTAATCTGTTTAATCACTAGATCCTTTTTGTGGTCAACAATCACTAGATCCTTAGACTAGTTTTACAAGCAGAGATAAGCAACTTGCTTTTACAAACAACTTCAACAACTATTACCTAGTCTTAACCAATTGGTTTGACATCGGTTAGTTTTAGTTTTCGGAAATGTGTGATCTTATTAGAGATGCTTACCAATACCATGAGAGAGAAGTTCGAGCTTTCGAATGGTAGTTCAGCTAATTTGGTCATGTTCTTACTCTTGTCAATATCAGCTTCTCGTTACATGACTCCTCTGTTCCATGCGGCAAGTAGCGGTCTCGAGAACACTGTTGACTTACTTCTTTCCAATGGTGGTAAGCGTTTGTCCTCTCTTACTACTTAACTCAATGTGATTTTAGTATGTACTGTATGGTGTTCACCTCCCATGGCGTTATCTGTTTCTTTTTCCAGCAACAAATTATGACTGTTGGTCACCACTTCACGAGGCTAGACGCGGTAGGTTCACTAATATCGTCCGTGCAATTGAGGTATGTTTTATACTACCTTCTTTGCCTGTCGTTGTAACTAATATTTTTCAGGATATGATAATTCTTGTGGGTTTAATAAGTTGTGGATTCTGTAGAGTCGTATCTGCATGTTCTCCGGTTGGATGCGTGAATTTAACGGCCCTTTCCTTCTTGATTACTTTGCTCCTCAGCTTCGTTCAAAAGAAGTGTAAGTACTCATTGAACTTAACCCTTTATCTGTGCCTTTTCTTCTCTATTGGTTCAGCTTTATCTGTTTGTGTGCACTGAAAACTCGTTCCTCTTTTACCCTTAATTCTTGAGTATTTCAGTTTCTCTATGCAAAAAGGCTATGAATCTTGTTTAAACCGTATGATTTGCAGATGGGTTGTCGTTGTACCGGTACCAACTAGTACAATTTACCCTTGGACTTACAGGTTTGAGCTGGTTGTGTATGCTAGTCTGGAGGTACGATGATCATAAGATGATAACAATTCGGAGAAACAAAGCAACGATGTTTACCTTTCAATGTATTTTAATTCATCCATATTTTTGGGTTTTATCTGCTTATGAAACTGGTAATGCTTTAATCAGGATGCATGGCCAGAGATGGTGATGGCTTTGAGGAATCCATACTTGGAAGAACCAGAAGGGATGCACCCTAATACTTATGTGACGATTTTTGATAATGATAACCCTAAAAGTAATTTCCCAGCACATTTATATGTTGTTTACCTGCAAACCTCTAAGTTTTGTGCATTGTTGATTGAATTTTATTATTAATCTGCGCCTCCCACGGGAGACGTAGTTGCATTCTAAGTATAGTACTAGAATGTATGAAATCATTTCTACGTCCTTGTTTCAACTTTGCTAAGATAATTAATGTCTAAATCTATGACTATGTTTATTATCTACTCTTGCATTATATTATTATTATGTATGGGTGAATACAAAAAATGTGAGTATTTCTTACAGAAAAAAGTCTGAAACTGGCACCTTCGATTGAAGAAGGAAGACAACAGCTGAAGTGGTTTTGTGATGCATGCAAAGGAATACCACAGGTAAATGTCAAGAACAAAAGCCCTTGGGTTTATAGAGACTTCTTGTTTCATATCTTTGTTTTATATAATGGAACTCACATGGAACAAATTATACAGCCAGTGCGTCTACCTGTCGGTCTCCAAACTGTACTACCATCAGCTCCTCCATTGCCAAGACAAAGTCCGACGCATGACACATTATTCGATTCAACTCCTGGCGATGTCCCATCAGCTTCAGTTGGTGCTGCAAATACAGAAGACAGGAGCACTCGACAGTGCGTGATATGTATGGATGCTCCATCTGCTGCGATCTGTGTCCCATGTGGACATATCGCAGGATGTAGGGCGTGCTTGACCGCCATCAAATCCTATGGATCGGGATGTCCAATTTGTCGGGCCTACATCGATCAGGTAATTACTGTGTACCATGCCTGAAGTGCAACAGGTACAACTCCCTCTCATTGTCCTGTTCTGTCCTGTGAGAGACTATTTTGACTTTTTTCAAAACCTTTTGAAACTGTTTTTTTACTTATTTCTCAACCAAAATCTATACCCTCTTTTGTGTGTTAAATAACGGTAAAACATCTTATTATATCATATGAAAGGGTTTTTTCCGAATAAGTGTAGACCTAAGTTCCTTAATAAGAAGAGTTACAAATCACATGCTTTGCTCTTTCATTCTTTTGCCTTCTTTTATTTTGGCCAAACCTGGAACATAATTCAGAAGAAGTGGGGAAGATAATGGTATGATTGTAGAATTTCGATCAAGAGGATCCACGTTTATGTCTTCATTTCCTCTCACAATGTGTACGATCTTGTTTTTCTTAGTGAACTGGTTGCAATACACCACAGTTTTGTTCTGCTCGTCGACCAAGAAACTCAACCCATTAAGATTTACCTTGCTATAGGCTTTCACTGTTAAGAGCTCACTCCACGACATGGCTGATCCGAGACTATTTGTCACCCAACAAGTTGTCTCTGATACATGTACATCTCTTGTTGGATAACAAATGCATGAAGTGCCTAACAAACAAAGTTTCTCTTCTCTAACCACAGATAAAGCACATATACTAGGCGGAAAAGGATGAGGAAATGATAGACTTTGAAACATCTCTGTTCAAAAATCAAAACTAAGTAAGAAATCAGTACGTAGATGACTCCATGTAGCAACCCAATAAGTATTTCCCTTGAAAGGGACCCCACGTCGATATTTTGCTAAAAACCAATCAGTAGTCACACCAAGAACTCTCCAGGAATCGGAGGTGGCCTCATAAATCTCATACTTATTGTTGATTGGTAGAATCTCTTGAATATTCACCCTCAAGATTTTGTACTGCTTGCAGAAGGATTTGCTGTCGTAACCAAGACCATAGTAGTCTGATTCCATGTAGTTATCTCTAGGTTTAATCCACTTGGTTTCTCCTGAACATGGATTCCAAACAACAAGCCTATTCTCCTTTGTGGTGCATAGGAGTAACCCGTCACAGTGGAAGACGTTACGTATAGCGACTTGTGAAGAATGATAATCAGGGTCTTTAAGGATGAATTGATATGCTACCTTAATAGATGGAGCATCATGGAGATTGATCTTTATTAAGAAGACGCTATGATCAATCAACATGATATTAAGAGGATCCTCCTCTGGTGCATTAGCAGAGTGTTTCTTATAAAAGCTATCAGATTTCAGTAGAGCCTGCCAATGTTTGGATGTTGATTGAAACCGTGACAGAGATTTAGCTGGAAACCAAGAGAAAACCTCCTCTACCATCTCCCCTGGAAGTTTTCCCCAATCCATAGACTGTGATTCAATATGCCAGCCCAAAACAATACTGTTTGTTCGGGTCAAAATCAGTTACGACGGAATCAACAACCAAAACTTCCCGCAGAAGTAAAATTAGAGATTTAAACACGAAAAAGTGTCAAGAAGAAATCTAAGGATTCTCCGAACAAAGAAACTCCTAAAAACTCGATAATCGTCATCTTGGAAATCATCGGGAAATCAAATAAAACAACCCGCGATTGTTTTATTGGCCAAGTTAACAAAAACGGCCGTAACACCCAAACTCCCCGAGATGTTAAAACTATTGTTAAAGATCAGAGCCAATGCCTACGGACACGTCTCCTTACATCCTCAGAGATCTCGGGTCGAGAAAACAAGAAAATACCAAAGCCGAGCAACCGTCCAGCTCGCCAACGGGGAAGCTAAGACAAACATGTGACCAGCTCGCCTGTGGGCGAGCTGAACACATCAGTCCAGCTCGCCCATGGGCGAGCTGACAACACATGTGACCAGCTCGCCCACAGGCGAGCTGCACGCACTTATCCAGCTCGCCCATTGGAAAGCTGAGCACATCTGTCCAGCTAGCCAATGGGCGAGCTGAATTCAACCATCTAAGTTCCTCGGCTCGATCGTACTCTGAACCGTGATCGGAATTTCCTTTGTTTCGTCTCAATCCGCCCTAAACGTTTGAGTTTTAGGATAAAAACCGTAAAGACGCGTTTTTAGTAAAACCTCGAGTAAATCGTATAAAACGGCAATTGTTAAACGAAGCACCGAACATTGCAAACTATTCGATTAACTCGAGATCTTTTATAGAAAATCGTAAAACACGCATTTTTAGTAAAACCTCGAGTAAATCCTATAAAACGGCAACGGTTAAACGAAACGCCAAACATTGCCAAACTATACGATTAACTCGAGATTTTTTATAAAAATCGTAAAACAAGCATTTTTATTGAAACCTCGAGTAAATCGTATAAAACGGCAACGGTTAAAAGAAACATCGAACATTTCCAAACCATACAATTAACTCAAAATGTTTACTTAAAAACGTCGTCGTATCAGGAAACGATCTTGTCAAAAGTCGTAAAACGGCTCGAAAGATCCTAAAACGCGATAAAAGCCCACTCGCGACTTTAGATAGGGTCCAGCCCAAAGATACAATGACGGTTTGCCTATTATTCACAGGAAAAGATAAATGTCAAGATTGAAGAAAAATAGAAGTTTTCCGCAGAAAAATGGAAAGATCGAGATAAATGGAAAATTTCCGATAAGCACGAATCAAGGCGAAAAAGGAAAGATTAAACCGCCTAGAGAAGGAGTATATAAGAGAAGGTCGAAGACAGAAGCAAGACACGTTCAGAACTCTCTTCACACACAAACTTAGGCATTTAGGCGTTAATAATATTTTAATAACAAAAATCGTAAATAATATTAAATTTAATTATTTAACCCTAACTCATTTTAATTTATAAAATAATAAATATCCTTCTATAATATTTGTGTATAAATATTTCATATTTCAAATTAAATCACACTATATATTACTATCAAATGAAATAACTGTAAATACTTTCAAAAGAGAAAGACACTTATTTTGATATATATTTTAATTCATATAACATGAAAAGAAATATATATTTAAAGTATAATTACACACAGGACTTTATTGGTAGAATATTAGCATAAGCATTATGCTCTCTATTATCTAATCAATATTTGCTAAAGGAGCATTTAGAAAAACATTTAATAAATGCTAATGCTCTCCAAATGCTATTTTCTCGATGCTCTTAGTAGGGGTGGACGTTCGGGTACCCATTCGGGTTCGGTTTGGTTCTATTCGGGTTTTTGGGTTCATAAATTTTAACCCCATTCGGATATTTCTAAATTTCGGTTCGGTTTCGTTTCGGATCTTTGCGGGTTCGGATAACCCATTTAAATTCTTTTTAAAAATTTTAAAATTGATTATATACTTTAAATTTCTAAAAATTTATAAAAAAAATAATATATTACAAATAATTGAATAACCTAAGACAAAATATCTAAAATTAACATATAAATTAGTTTGATTTAAATATTTGGATTGTGAATCAATAATTTTTTTTAAATATTTTTGATGTTTTGAGTGTACTTTAGCAATTTTAGACATGTATGTTTGACTATTTACATATATTTACAAGTATTTTGAACAACTTCAAAGTATTTTATATATATACTGAATGTTTTTTATATATATTAAATCTAAAATAATTAATATATATATGTATATAAATCTCTTTCGGATATATTCGGGTACCCGAAATACTTCGGTTCAGGCTGGGTTCGGTTTCGGTTCTTTAAATACTAAAATTTTAAACCCATTCGGATATTCAATCAATTTTGGTTCGGGTACGATACTACTTTTTCGGATCGGATTTGGTTCTTCGGATCCAGGTTTTTTGTCCAGTCCTAGCTCTTAGGTAGAGCTTTTGGAAGAGCATTTGTAGCTGGAATATATAAAACTTAAAAATAATTTAATTTATTTATTTTATTTAATAATATTAAAATATTTTAATAATCAAAAATAAATTTATATTACTAAAATAAAAAATAAAACTATAATTAAATATTTTAATAGAACAAGATTTCTCATTTAAAATATAATATAATTTATATAATTACACGCATCATTCTTTATTTTAATAGAAAACATTACATAATATATATTTATATATTATAGATATAAAAATATATATTATTTAGAACTAATAAATGAATTACATAACATATATCAATTTTTATGATAATTTTATGTATGAATCATTTACTGCTCCACCAATAAATAAATAATGATATATATATATATATATATTATAATTGATATTAATTTAATACTATTAAAATATGTTTACATCCAAAAATAACATTTTGTAAATAATAATATTTCACATCTAAATTATAATAAAATTTATATAATGAATAAGATTCATTATTTTTAATATCAAATATATTATTAATATATATTATAAATATTATTATATTAATTATTATAATCATTTTAAAATTATATATTGCTATTTCTCTGCCAACCACTTTATTAAAAAATTTAATGAAAACATACAGTTTCTGCAGCATATTGTTATGCTGCTATTGATTTGTCATCTGATGTACCAATCAAGGCCATGGTAAAATATCAAATTAAAGGAAAAATAACTCATTTAATTAGGAGATGGTTTAATATGAATTACCAAAAAAAAAAACATAGCTTAAAATATCTTAGTAACAGAGAATTGTAAATGCTGTTAAAATAGGAAGGCATCTCAAAATAGGGCTTTATTTTTAATAGTATTAATAGCATTGTATTAGAACTCAATGCATATATCAATAAATTGTTTATAAAATAATTAAATCCGTATGTGCAGATAGAACATATTGACCGATGTTCAGAGATGAGAGAGAACGCTGATGCAAGGCCACAAAATGATAACAAAAATTATCAAGGTGAAAGATTTGAAAGTTCTATAATATAGGGAGTAGTTTACAAAATTCAGTTAACAATTCTACATGAACAGTTCTCACTTGACTCTTATGTGCTAAGTAAACAAAAGCAAAACAAAAAAAGGTATCTGATCGGCCAGCAGAATGGGGCTAATGCAATCAAAAGAGAATCTGCTGTTTAAGCAAGTGAGATCCGGAGACGTGGAAGGGATTCGAGCTCTTCTTCAAGAGGGAGCTAATCTCGAGGTTATTGTCAAACTCTTCTTCTTTTCTCAGGTTAGGAACTAGGGTATTACAGGACAGACTCTTGTTTTTCGTAGTTTCTAGTTTATGTATTTCGATATTCGCAGTGGACTGATAAAGAAGGGAACACGCCCTTGAGCGTTGCTTGCATGAATCCGAGGCTATACCATGTCGCGCTTACTTTGATCGAACTTGGAGCTAATATTAATGCCCATCCGCCTGGTACTTAAAAAGATTCTTCCTTTTTTCTGTGGCTCCTATTATGGAAACTTAAAGATGCTTACCATGAGAGAGAAGTTTGAGTTTTTGAATGGTAAAAAAAAAAATCAGCTAATTAATTTGGTCATGTTCTTACTTTTGTCAATATCAGCTTCTCGTTACATGACTCCTCTGTGCCATGCGGCAAGTAGAGGTCTCCAGAACATTGTTAACTTACTTCTTTTCAATGGTGGTAAGCGTCTTGTCCTCTCTTACTACTTAACTTACTGTGATTTTAGTATGTACTGAACTGTACGGTGTTCACCTCCCATGGCATTATCTGTTTCTTTTACCAGCAGCAAATTATGATTCTCATGCACCACTTCAATTGGCTAGACTCCATGGGTTCACTAATATCGTCCGTGCAATTGAGGTATGTTTTAACTAATATTTTACAGTGACAAAAACAAAAAACTAATATTTTACAAAGATATGATTACTCTTGTGTATTCTGTAGAGTCGCATCTGCGTGTTCTCTGGTTGGATGCGTAAATTTAACTGCCCTTTCTTTCTTGATTACTTTGCTCCTCAGTTTCGTTCAAAAGAAGTGTGAGTACACTCATTGAACTTAACCCTTTATCTGTCCCTTTTCTTCTCTATTGGTTCAGCTTTATTTGTTTGTGTGCAATGAAATCTCGTTCTTCTTTTCCCCTTAATTAATTCTGAGTATTTCAATTTCTCTTATGCAAAAAAAGCTATGAATATTGTTTAAACCGTATGATTTTGCAGATGGGTTGTCGTCCTACCAACTAGTACAAATTGCCCTTGGCTTTACAGGTTTGAGCTGGTTGTGTATGCTAGTCTGGAGGTACGATGTTCATAAGATGATAACAATTCCGAAAACAAAGCAATGATGTTTACCTGCTTATGAAACTGGTATGCTTTATTCAGGATGCAAGCCCAGAGGTGGTGATGGCTTTGAGGAATCCAAACTTGGAAGAACCACAAGGGATGCACCCTAATACTTATGTGACGATTTTTGATAATGATAACCCCAAAAGTAATTTTCCAACACATTTATATGTTGTTTTACTTGCACACCTCTAAGTTTTGTGCATTGTTGATTGATTTTTACTATCAATCTGCGCCTCCCACTGGAAACGCTGTAGTAGGGAGTAGTAAGTACTCTGTTTAGTTGCTGAAAACTATTCTTAAGTAGTATGTATCAAATCATTTCTTACATCCTTGTTTCAGCTTCATAAGATAATGTCTAAATCTATGTCTCTATGTTTATTATCTACTCTTGTATCTTTTACAGTAAAAAGTCTGAAACTGGCACCGTCGATTGAAGAAGGAAGACAACAGCTGAAGTGGTTTTGTGATGCCTACAAAGGAATACCACAGGTAAATGTCAAGAACAAAATCCCTTTGATTTATTGAGACTTCTTGTTTCATATATGCCTTCTTTATTTTATATAATGAAAAGTCTCATGGAATAAAAAAATATAAGCCAGTGCGTCCCCATGTCGGTCACAAAACAGTACTACCCTCAGCTCCTCCATTGCCAGATGACGATGCAGAAGACGTAGATGAAAGTTCGATGCATTACACATTACTCGATTCAACTCCTGGCGATGTCCCGTCAGTTTCGGTTGGTGGTGCAAATACAGAAGATAGGAGCCCTCGAGAGTGCGTGATATGTATGGATGCTCCATCTGTTGCGGCCTGTGTCCCATGTGGACATATGGCAGGATGTAGGGCTTGCTTGACCGCCATCAAATCCTATGGATCGGGATGTCCAACTTGTCGGGCCTACATTGATCAGGTTATTACGGTGTACCATGTCTAAAGTGCAACAGGTACAACTCCCTCATTGCCTTGTGGGAGACTATGACTTCTTCTAAACCTTTGAAACTGTTTTTATCTCTTGCTCAACCAAAAACGATCATACCATGTCTTGTGTGTTAAATAAGGGCAAAACAATATATAACATGGAGGGGCTTCTTCCAAGAATGATTTCGTTCTTAAGGTTTGAAAAAAAAAAAAAAAAGACTGGCTTCCGATGTGACAAGTTTTGGTTTCAGGTGATATTATTGATGCCACTTTAGAATCTTATTCTAAAGTTCGGCCGAATGTAGCTTATCTCGTTAGTATTTAGGTTCATAATATTATTTTGGAACATTTGAAATGAAACAATTTTGTAAGAGATGACAAACCAGATAACATCTAATAGTAGTCTTTAGTTTAACCAAAACACACAATTTACTAGTGTCAAATAAATAAATAAAAAATGAATATAAAAGTGTTGGATAATTCCAAAAACTTGTGGAGAAAATTAACTTATTAATTAATAAGTGTTTAATAAATTAGGAAATAACACACAAAAATGAAATCTAAATAGAATATGAAGTTTACTATTTAGATCATGTTTGTGTTTCTTTATTCCAAATTAAAAGGCAGTTTAAATTACCTCATCAATTGGGCTACTCCCAATGTTAAAGGATCAAATGCCATACAAGTGTCACATCAAAAAAAAAATATCAAGCACTTAAAGATTTTTGGTTTAAAGATTTTGGGTTGTGTAGCACATGCAAAGCTCGTGGTTCTTCATCTTAAGAAGTTGGATGAGAAATCAAAGAATGTGATTAGTCTTAAAACTAAACCAGGTTACAAAGAATATAAATTTTATTATCCAGTCGTTCTTGGAACTGAGCCAAGTTCCAAAATATATTAACTTTATGATCCAGTCGCAAGAAAGATGATGGTGAGTAGAGATGTGATCTTCCACGAAAAGAAAGCTTAGATTTGGACAGCTACAACAAACCAAGCTGATTGTAAACCAAATATGCTTAAGCTTCCATATAAGGGTGACACAGGTAATGACCAAGACGGTGATCATGAACAAGAAAATATGAACCAAGACGAGGAAAAAGAAGAAGATATTGATCACCATGAGAACCAAGTCGATGGATTTCAACCAGTTTGATAACATAGTTATTTTACATGTGTTAGTTGTTGATAAATATTGAAGCTTTTAATTTTAGAGTTAAAGAAGAAGAGAAGAGATACATAGAGTACTTTGGTTACACTGGTTACTTTCAGAAGTCACAGGAGCTGGATAAAAAGCTCTGGAAGTCATTGGAACTGTTCCAATGTGAAGAAACCAAAGAATTGTCGTAGAGAGAAGGGATAGAGGCTGGAGGATAACGTTTCAAAGAGAGAGACAAAATTTGTTTTTATGTATGAAAGATAGAGATTGTGGGTCTAAGTTCAGCCAAACATTAAGTGGGCTTGCTTGCTATTGGCCCAACATCCTCTCAACTCGTTTTGGCCCATGTACCTGCAAGAAGAAAGGCAGTCCAAGTCTAAACTCTGAAAGGCAACTTGATAATGAAACGATGCGTTTCATTTGAATGTGCAAGTGGAAAAGTTTGTTATATCAAACTGGTGAGCTAGCATTGCAAGTTACAGAGGATATGATCAAGAACATAGTACTAAAGATAAGAAGAGACTTAGACCACCTCCAATGGAGGTTCTTCCCTTCAGAGCTCTTAAAATATGTATTATATATATATATATATATATATATATATTAAGAGTTCTAATGGGAAGAACCACCATTTGAGGTGCTCTTAGCTTATCAGAAGGAAGAAACGCAACGGAATCACGGTGGTGGAGATTAGTCAGAGAGAATGACTCCAGTAGTGGTTTTCCTATTTCAAAGTGAATCTGATAAGTGAGTATATTCTCTTTCTGTAAACTATGTTTTGTTGATTTGCAGCTAATAAATTTTTGTTGAAGGAAACCGTTCCCCCTTCTGTGTGAGTAAATCAGCGAACCGATGGTGAACAAATCTCATTTGCATTTAGTTCTTGTTTGATCTCGTACAAAACTGAAACAAAACACTTGTGAAAATCAATCATAAGTTAATCAACGCTAAAACCTTGTATATTGATCTCAAACTTTACAAGTTTTTCTTCTCTTTTTGAGAGAAAAAATTATGCAACTTGCACCTTTGACAAAAGAGGACATATAACATTTTAAGTGGTTTTGTGATGCATGTGAAAGAATATTCAGATAATGTCAAAAACAAGAGCCCATGGATTTATAGAGACTTCTTGTTTCATATCTTAGTTCTTTGTTTTATATAATGAAACTCCCATGGAATCAACATATACAGCCACTGGTCCCTCGGTTCTTGTTACGTGTCCAGAAAAAACTATCATCTGCTCCTCTCTTCCAGATAATGATAAAGAAGCAGTAGAGAATGGTATGATGCATTCCATATTAAGCGGTTCAACTACCCCTGGCTATATACCATCAGCTTCAGTTGGTGGTGAAAATACAGAATACGGAGGAAGTTCTGGACAGACCATCTTACGATATTTGTCTCGTGTGGACATGTGGCAGGGTGCATGGTTTGCTTGACCGACATCAAATCCAAGAAATGGGGGGTGGTTGTTCAGTCTGTCGAGCCAACATTGATAAGGTTATTAAGATGTACCGTGTCTGAAGTACAACAGGTATACCACTTCATGGGAGATATCTCTCCTTCATTGTCTTGTGAGAGACTATTTAACTCTTTGCTCAGCCAAAATCAATAACCTATTGCATGTGTTAAATAAGGGTAAAACATCTTATTATATCAAATAGAAGTGTTTCTTTCAAGAATGTTTTAATCATTGTGGGTTTTGACAAAACATTGGTTATGTAGTGACATTTTGGTTTCAGGTGTAGTGAAAGTTTAATCATCGGAAAGATCAAAGAGCATAGACCTTAGTTACTTAGTAACGAAGACTATTACTCCTTCTGTTTCGGTTTATATGTTGTAGATTTTAAAAATTATTCATTTTAAATGTCGTTTTATATTTTAAATGCATATATTTGTTTGTTTTCTAATTTTATCTTTACTCTTTTAGCTCATCAATTAACATAATCAAATAAAACGATATATTAATTAAGGATAAAATAAGAAGTTTATAAATTTTCTTAATATGTTTGAAAAACATATAAAACGAAACGGAGGTAGTACAGATCACACGGTTATAATTATTGAAACTTGAGCCAAACTTGGAACATATTCAGCCAAACTTCCTAATAAGTGCAGACCAAAATTCCCGAACAATTACAACATCAAAAGAGAAGTTACAAATCACATGCTTTGCTCTTAGGATCAAGAGGATCCACATTTATGTCTGTACTTCCTGTCACAATGTGTACGATATTGTTTTTCTTAGTGGACTGGTTGCAATGCAATACAATACAATTTTGCTCTCCTCATCGACCAAGAAACTCAACCCATTAAGATTTACTTCGCTATAGGCTTTCACTGTTAGGAGCTCGCTCCACAACATGACTGATCTGAGACTATTTGTCACCTAACAAGTTTTATCTGATACATGTACATGCATAAAAGAAAAAGTTTCTCTTCACAAACCACAGATAAAGCAGATATACTAGACGAAAAAGGATGAGGAAGTGATCGACTCTGAAACATCTATGTTGAAAAATCAAAATATTAAGTGGATTTGCTTGCTATTGGCCCAACATCATCTCAACTTGTCTTAGCCCATGTACCTGCAAAAAGAAAGGCAGTCCAAGTCTAAACCTTTATAGGCAACTTGATAATGAAACGATGCGTTTCATTTGAATGTGCAAGTGGAAAAGTTTGTTATATCAAACTGGTGAGCTAGGATTGCAAGTTATAGATGATATGATCAAGAAAATAGTACTCGGATTTTATTATATCACTTACAAATATTTATAATTACATGATTTCAATTTTTCTCTAAGAAAATTATTTTTTTTTATAAAAATTATAAATTATTGGATTATATTTGTGAAAATGCATATTATTTTTTGTTTGGACATAAGAGATTGGTTATAATTTCACTAAATTTTTTGTTACTTTTGCATTCGATTGAACTTAAAGTATACTTTTGCATTTGAAATCAAGTTTTATGTCATTTTTAGCGATTTCACTAAAAATAAATTTATAAAATTTTGAAAGTTGCTATAATATAGGAAGAAGTAGTACTATACAATTTTTTCTTTTTGGACAATACTATCCAAAAAGTAATATAGAAATTTTTTTTTTTTTGAACAACTTCAGTCTGAAAAGTAATATAGAAAGTTTTATGTCAGTACTATACAAAATTTAGTAAAAGATATCAAAAAGAATTCCATTGTGAGAAGTTTTGACTTTTCAGACTGAAGTCTTCTTGGTCGGAATTTGACCAGACCATTTCTTAACTTTCGTTTGGTAAGGAAGTAAGCCAAAAACAAAACAGTTTCTCTGATCGGCGAGAAAAAATGGGTCAAATGCAATCGAAAAAGAAACTGATGTTTACGAATGTGAAGTCCGGCAACGTGGAAGGGATTCGAGCTCTTTGTCTAGAGGGTGCAAACCTCGAGGTTTTCCTGCTATATTGGTTAGAATTTTAGGGTTTTACAGGACAGCCTCGTGTTCTGAACTTCTGATTTACGTGTTTCGATGATGTCGCAGTGGATGGATAAAGAAGGAAACACGCCTTTGAGCTTGGCTTGCAGGAAGTCCAAGCTTTTTGATGTCGCCCAAACTTTGATCGAGCTGGGCGCCAATGTTAATGCTCATCCTCCTGGTATTTTCAATATTCTTTCTTTTTTTTTTAAAATAAAATTTTTGTTAAATTTAGCTTTTACATCTTTCTTGTGTCTGTCCGAGTTGGAAACTTTGTTATCTGTTTCAAGTGAGAAAGTAACTTTGCTGTTGTTTCTCTTGTCGGTATTTAGCTCCCCGTGACGCGACTCCTCTGTACCATGCTGCAAGAAGAGGTCTCGAGAAGACTGTTAAATTACTTCTTTCAAATGGTGGTAAGTGTTTCCCCTCTATTACTAGTTTACTACCAAGGGTAGTCTTAAAGATAGGCAAGTAAGACATTGGTGCACGGACCCCCAAAATTTAAGAAATGATTTATATAGACATGCCCCTAAATTTGTAAGAAAATTTTTTTTTATAAAAATCCTAACTGAATTGGATGCTTTCTGCTTAACTGAAATGTGACTTTGGTGTCTACGTTAGGTATGGTGATCTATATCTGATCTCACTCTCATATGTCATAATCTGTTTTTCCCGGCAGCAAATTATGATTGTCAGACACCACTCCAACAAGCAAGATACTATAAGTTCACCAATGTCGTACGTGCCATTGAGGTATGTTTTTGTAATACCCTATATTCTTCTTTTTCATTCCCTGTAGTTAATTTTTGAAAGATATGATTCTTCTGTAGAATCACATATCCGTGTTCTCTGGTTGGATGCGTGAATTTTACGGTCCTGCCCTTCTTGATGTATTTGCTCCTCAGCTTCTTTCAAGAAAAGTGTGAGTACTCACTCGTTGAACTTAACCCTTTTTCTGAGGATTTCCACTTCCTTATGCACAAGACTATATATGAGTCTTCTTTGATTTGCAGATGGGTTGTCATCATACCAACTAGCTCAATTTACCCTAAGCCTTACAAATTTGAGCTGGTTGTGTATGCTAGTCTGAAGGTACGATGATCATTATATAATAACATTTCAGAGAACAAAATGTAGTTTGTTTAAGTCTTGCATATTTTTTGGTATTTTCTGGTTGATGAAACTGGTATGATGTAATCAGGATGCACAGCCACGGGTGGTGATGGCTTTGAGGAATCCAAACTTGGAAGAACCAGAGGAGATGCACCCTAATACTTCAGTGATGATTGTTGACAATGATAACACCAAAAGTAATAATATCCCAGCACGTTTATCTGTTGTTTACATGCAAAACTCTAAGTTTTGTGCATGTTGATTGAATTTTATCCTGAGTCTGCGTGGAGGCGTAGAGGCTTCAAGTAGTTGGGAGTACTATATACTGTTGAGTTTTTTTTTTTCTTTTGCAAAAAAATAATAATTTACTGTTAAGTTGCTGACATCTATTCTTAGTTTGTATCAAAAAATCTACAGCTTGCTAAGAAAGTGTGTCTGTTTTATTATCTGCTCTTGAGTTATTATAACTCTGTTTTTGTGAACTTAAAACATGTGAGTTTTTCTTCTCTTTTTTTGCAGAAAAAATTCTGAAACTTGCACCTTCAATAGAAGGGGGCAGACAACAGCTGAAGTGGTTTTGCGATGCATGCAAAGGAATTCAACAGGTAATGGCAAAAACAAGAGCCCTTGGATTTATAGAGACTTCTTGTTTCACATCTTGTTTTATATAATGAAAACTCTCATGAAAATCAAAATAGAGACTTCTTGTTTCACATCTTGTTTTATATAATGATAACTCTCATGAAAATCAAAATATACAGCCAGTGCGTCCCCCGGTCGTTGTCCAGACAGTACTACCATCTGCTCCTCCTTTGGCAGAAGATGATATAGAAGCGGTAGAGGAAGGTCAGATGCATTACCCATTAAGCGGTTCAACAACCCCATCAGCTTCAGTTGGTGGTGAAAATATAGAAGACGGAGGGAGCTCTGGACAGTGCTTGATATGTATGGAAGCTCCATCTGATGGGATTTGTGTCCCGTGTGGACATGTCGCAGGTTGCATGTCTTGCTTGACCCAGATCAAATCCCATGCATCCGAATGTCCTATCTGTCGGGCCAACATCCATCAGGTTATGAAGGTGTACCGTGTCTGAACTACAACATGCATGGGATAGATCTCTCCTTCATTTAAAAAACTTTTTTTTTTAATCTATTGCTCAACCAAAACTCATACCCTACTTTTTGTGTTAAATAAGGGTACTGTATATCATATGGAAGGGTCTCTTCCTAATAAGCGTAGACCAAAGTTCCCTAATAAAAACAATTTACATCAATGAAAAGACAAGTTACAAATCACATGATTTGCTCTTCCCATGTTTTATTTGGGTCAAACTTGGAACATAATTCAGAAAGAAGTGAGGACGATGATGATGGTCTGATTGTAGAGTATCGATCAAGAGGATCCACGTTTATGTCTGTATTTCCTCTCACAATGTGTACGACCTTGTTGTTCTTCGTGGACTGGTTGCAATACACTAAGTAAGAAATCAGTATGTAGATGACTCCATGTAGCAACCCAATAAATATTTCCCTTCAAAGATACGCCAGGACGATATTTTGCTAAAAACCAATCAGTAGCCACACCAAGAACCCTCCACGAATCAGAGGTAAAGTCATAAATCTCATAGTTGTAGTTGATTGGTAGAATCTCTTGAAGATCCACCCTCAAGACTTTCTACTGCTTGCAGGAGGATTTGTTGTCGTAACCAAGAGCATAGCAGTCTGATACCTTGTAACTGTCTCTAGGTTTAATCCACTTGGTTTCCAAACAAACAAGTCTATTCTCGTTTGTGGTGCATAGCAGTAACCCGTCACAGTGACACACGTTATGTATAGCGACTTGTGAAGAATTATAATCAAGGTCTTTAAGGTTGAATTGATAATTTGATATGCTACCTTAACAGAAGGAGCATCATGGAGAATGATCCTCACTAAAAATAAGCTATAATCAACCAACATGATATTAAGAGGATCCTCCTCCGGTGCATTAGCAGAATGTTTCTTAGCAAAGCTCTCAGATTTAAGTAGAGCCTGCCAATGTTCGGATGTTGATTGAAACCGGGACAGAGCTTTAGCTGGAATCCAAGAGAAAATCTCCTCTATCATCTCCCCTGTAAGGTTTAACCACTCTATAAAGAGTGTGATTCAATAAGCTATAGCCCAAGGAACAAGTGAGAAAGACCTAATCCCTAATTATATCTCTCTCTCTCGAATACCTATTCCCTAATCCCCAATAATTTTTAATTAAAAAAAAAAAGTGATTAGAACTATAAAATAAATGAAAAATATGTTAAAACACACAACTTGTTATTAGGAAAACTAAACTAACTCTTCATCATCCATGAACAATCTCCTCCAAGATGAGATATTGCAGCGCGATAGAATACTTGGCACTTTTCTCAGATGAACCATTGCTTCTCAAGAGAAACGACCCATCACCATGACCTTCATCACATTCAATGGCCGTTTTTACAAACTTTGGAGTGAAATGTTTCTTATATGAATCGGAAGAAAGAGATGAAAAACAAAACCTTTTATTGTAAAGATGGATGGGATCCATCGTTTGTAGATAAACAATGACCTCGGGGAGTCTCCAGAACTGGTCTCGGATAAGACAAGCTCGCAAGCAGCTTTCTTGCTGAAACACATACCGTGTTCAAAGCAAGCACACACATTAGTTCTTGCCCAAAAAAAAAAAAAAAAAAAAAACCTTTTCACCGGACTCACTTGGCATCAGCAATAGCGTTGTGGCATAGAGCAAGAGTCCGCACCATGGCCATGTCTCTAGCACGTGAGTTCATTAAACTCCCCTTCGAGTTCCTTTCCAAAGAAGAAGAATGTGAGTTAGTAAGACCCCAAAGTGAACTTATGTTTCTTGAAACATCTTAGAGAGAGAGAGAGAGAGAGGAGGTTTTACGATTGGGTGAAGAAGTCACCAAAATCATCGATAACAACTGCAGCAGGGAAATCAAGATGAAGATGAAACGCAGCAAAGTAGCTCCTGAGTCCTTCATCATCATCCACATACCTTTCCATTACAATTAAAAAAAAAAAAAAACCATCAATCACTCATACTTAATCCAAAGCTTAACTGAAAAGTAGTTTCTTACTTGATCTGAATACGATTGAACACATGGGAGGAAGAGTCGATCCCCTGAGAGAGGAAGGGAGGGTTGGATTCGATTCTTTTGCGGTGGCAGATGAAGACGACGTGGTTGGTTTCAGAAGCAGACGCTATATTGATTGCGAATTGGAATAGCAGAGAAGTTTTGCCTCTGTAAATAGCAGAGAGAGAGATGGATTAAAAGTAAGGAAATATGAGGAGGAAGAAATATACATACGAGGTGATCGGGCCGGAGAGGAGAGTGAGGTTATCTCGCCGGTGATTCCCGCCGCCGCTGGAGCTTTGTTTCGTCGGGAAGAATCTCTCCGTCATTTGGTTCGACACAGCTCCTACTCTATTCGGCCCATTAGTAGTTTGATTTTCCGAATTTGAAATTCGGAGTTCTTCGGTTTGGAAATATGTTGTTGAAATTAATCTAACAAAAACAAACTTCGGCTCCGGTTTGGTTATAAATGTTCTAAAAGCATCTCCAATATAAAATTTTATTTTTTTCTCTAATATCGAATCTATATTATAATAGTAGACTTTCTAGCACCACAGTACGCCACATCATCAGTTTTGTGAGATCCGTAAGTATTTTTTAAAAATCCATAGTCTTGGTAAGATGATTGTGAACAATGATATACACTTTAGCCAAGTGGTATAAGGTGTTTAATTAATTATGCAAGGTTGTGGGTTCAAACCACGCAGCTACCATGGATTTTGATTTTTTGATTTGGGTTATTATCATATGGGTTTTTGTTTATAAGGTTTTTCTGTTTTTTTTGGCTTATTATTTTAAAATTCAAAATAGTTGTATAAACCCTAAATCTTAACAAGTTTAAACCCCAAAATAGTTAAAATTGGATCCAAAAACAAACAGTAAAAAACAAAAAAAAACAAGTCCCACCCGGTTGCCTACGCGGATGGCTTAAAGAGACTTAAAACTATCTTATAATATAGCTCAACCCAAAAATAATAAAAAATGAATCCAATAACGAACAGACCAAAAAACAAAAAAAAAGTGAGTCCCACGCGGCTGCCTACGTGGATGGCTTAATAAGGCTTAAATAATATAGCTTAAATAATATAGCTTAAGAGCACAAAAATTTAAATCATTGCACATATTTCCTAATATATATTTTCAAAAAATTTGTATATGAGATAAAATAAAAAAAAACAACAAAATTATTTATTAAATGAATATGTAATTTCTCTTACATTTTAATAACTACTATAATTTCATTAAAAACATTCCTCACTACCGATTCCAGACTCCAGCGAATGGATTCCCAGAGTCGATGACGCCGTAGATAAAAATGCCACATCATTTATGAGCAAAACTCAAACTTACAAAAAATCATATATAAAAGCCTATCTAATGAAACTTAAACAACGAATATTAACTTAATTAAGGTTATTTACAAATTGATAAATCGTTTGATACAAATATAGAATTATATCAAGTTTGACCTACGATACAAAAACTATTTACAGCAAAAAAAAACAGCTACTTTTACACACTAAAAATTATATTGTAGCCTAACTATTCCTATAAATCTTACTTCGCATATAAATAACATTTAACACATTCCTAATATATTTTCAAAAAAAATTGTATGTGAAATAAAATAAAATAAACAACAAAATTTAAGTATTTTTCGTTATTTATTAAATGAATATGTAATTTCTCTTACATTTTAATAACTACTATAATTTCATTGAAAACATTCCTCACCACAGACTCCAGATTCCGGCGAATGGATTTCCATAGTCGATGACGCCGTAGATAAAAATGCCACATCATTTATGAATAAAACTCAAACTTACAAAAAATCATATATAAAAACCTATCTATTGAAGCTCAAACAACGAATATTAACTTAATAAGGTTATTTTCAAATTTATAAATTTTTTAATACAAATATAAATACTATAAATATAGAATTATATTAAGTTTTGACCTAGGATATAAAAACTATTTACAGCAAAAAAAAAAAAATAGACACCTACTTTTACACACTAAAAACTATATTATAGCCTAACTATTCCTATAACCTTATTTCGCATATAAATAACATTTAATACATTATACTATATACAGTATTTTCACTTTACACTCTTAATACATTTTTTCCATTTCATTATTATTTGGTGTCATTAGAAGAATCCACTAAACCAACAATCTAAAAAATACACGTAAACATAATGATCCCGGTCTCGGGATTATGCAACTAGTTAAAAAAATAATAGAATATGCTTCACTCCAGTGGGTTTCTGACTCTATAATAGAATGACTAGATTTTTTCGATCCGCACTTCAACAGTGTGGGTATTTTTCTGTTTTCATAAAATTTGATTAAATCTATTAGTTTTATAAAAAAATTTAAAATTGTTTTATTAGTATTTGAAAAAAAATATTTTATTATAATGTTTGATTTAAATAGTGTGTTTATATTTGACTCAGATATATGGCTGAAGCGATTGATCTAGAAACTAGTGTATAATTCAGTTTGAATTTAACGAAAATCATTTTTAACTAAAAATTAGATGCAATCCGGTAAAAATTTAAAAATTTGCGATCCGATATTGGTTGATCCAATAAAACCCCCAAAAAATCTAATAATACTTTTGAAATTTTTGTTTAAAGAACTCTTATTTTTAATATGATATAAAATTGATTTTTTTTAATTCCTTAGAATTTGATGCAATTTTTATTATGTCATTTGATAAAAACGAAACAATGGTTATATAAAAAGACAAAAAATATGATATGACAATATTAGTTTCCTTTTGTTTTTAATAACCTATGCTATGTTTAAATTTTTATTTATTTTAGATCTAAAATTTAATTTTATAATAAGTTTTAAATTATTTATGAACACTCAAAATTGGCATAATAATATTATGTATGAAATTATATAGTAATTAATATTTTTAAGAAATTCATGTATAAACCTATATTCGATCTTTTAATATTATTATTTACAGAATTATATTCAAATTAAATGACAAGTATAATTAGCATAAAATCAGAATTATTACCTTTGACAAAAATATAGAAAGTATTAGTTCCCATGGATATAAGAAATATTTGCTTCTTTAATTTAAATAAATAAAAGTTAGTGGTATAATTTGTAATTTTTTTCAAAATTCAAGGACATAATCCTAAGAAGAATTACGCTTTAATAGTATAGGCTATATTTTGATTCGCACTTTAAAAGCATGCGTATTTTTCTGATTTAATAAAATTTGATTAAATCTATAACATTTATCAAAAAACAAAGAATTTAAAAATTATTTTATTCGTATTTCAAAAAAATGTTTTAATATAATGTTTGATTTTTAAGTAGTGTGTTTATATTTGATTCAGATATATGGTTGAAGTGATAGATCTAGACATTTGTGTATATTCCACTTTGAATTTAATGAAAATATTTTTTTTAACTAAAATTTTGATGCAATCCGATAAAAAGTTAAGAAAATCCGATCCAATATTGATTGATCTACTAAAAACCCAAAAAAGTCTAATAATACTTTTTGAAATTTTTGAGTAAATAAATCCAATAACATATATAGTAGGATTCAAAGTAATCTAATTATATTAAATTCTTCAATCCAATAATACTCCTTAGTTTTTTTTTTCCGTTAGAGATAGCATATACATTTTATATATGTAATTTTCTTTTTCATAATTCTTTAATTTATTTTGATAATTAAATTGTTTATAAGATCAAATATATGCGAGGATTTAATTTTCTTCCCAAATATATTTTTATTATTCAATTTTGTCTTTATAATCCAAAATTATGGGAATAACTATTTGTATAAATCATCAACTTCTATGTTTATTGGAAATTATGAACTTGTTCAGTTATATCTATCAAATACAATTTGGTGAGAACTCGAGGATTATTTAAAGTTAAAAAAAATAATGAATAGAACAATGCTGATAGTTGCTACTTTTTAAAATACTAAAAGAACATTATTTTTTACTTCATTTAAAAAAAAAATGTTGGAATGAGAAAAGTAAATACATTCTTTGAAAGAAGAGGTATAAATTATATGTTTCATAAAAGAAATATTTATTAAAGAATAAAAATACATCATTGTACATAATGTTTTTTTCAAATTAACACGTATTTAAAAAAAATATTAAATTTCTCCAAATAAATTTAAAATTTGTAATAGCTATTGCAAAATCTACTCAAAATTTACATTTTAAATATATATTCATGTTTTCTCAGTGAATTGATCCAATAAATCTTTTAAGTGCTTAAAAGGCTGTAGTCCTTTGTTAATTGACAAAATAGAGACACACAGAAAAATAATCAGCAGAGAGTATTTCACAAAATAGAGAAAACGTGTAATACAAAGTCTTTCAACCAGTGTTTTCACGTCCGATCCAGACCCGCGGTCCGACCGCTAAATCCGATGACCCGATAAGTAATTGAGTTTGGATTTTAAAAAATATCCACTAATTAAAAATCCGATACAACCCGCTGAAAACCCTTAAACCCGGTGATCCGGCTATCGGTTAAACCATCAGGCGAACTAATGAGTTATTTTTATTTAGTTTTTATTAGTTTTTAACTATTTTATTAAATATTTATTGAGTACCCAAAATAAGAAGTTAGTTTTACTTTTCATTTTTTTGTTTTCTCATAAAATTATTGTTTTTCATGCTATCACATATATTTTACATCTCTTTCAATTTTCTTTTAAAAATTTTGTTGATTTCGTATGTGTTAAATAACATTTAATTTTAAATTTTAGGTTCTAACTTTTATTATATAAATTTCATTTTTATTCTAATCACATATTTTTATTTTATTTTCTTGTTTTACATGTTTATAAATATATAGTGCTTTTGTTAATCAAATGTATTGATTTTATTTAATTTTGTAAAATCATATATAATATTGACTAAACCATTTTATTGATTTTGATGAACATTGTATTATGACTCTTGAAGAAAATATATTGAATAATGATAAATATCTACAACTTAGGAGATTTAAGTTTTGTTATGATTTACTATTTGTCTCAACTCTTAATTTCTTATAAAAAATTGTTATATAGTCTAATCTATTTTTAAATATTTTATATGTGAAATAAAACAAAAATAAAAAGAGAAACTTTATATATTTTATATGTTTGTAAGAAATGTAAAACTTCTCCTATATTTTTAATAGTTAATATATAATCACCTATATATGTATTATTTGAGAAGCATTACAACATGTTTTGGTAGCCACGTGTCATCATGAGAATGCTTCTCAAATTTATTAGATAAAAATGTTGGTCTATATAAACATATAATATATTTTTTTATTAAAATAAACATAAAACTATTATTAATGCTATTTATTATATTCTTAAATGAAATTTACGGAATTACTTAATATGATTATAATATATATATGACAATTAATGATTTGAATATGAAGATTTGATAAAAAAAATTTGTAGCCTCTACTATCTTTGTTAAATTTATATTATGAAAATAAATTAATCAATAACATTAAATATATAACAAAAATCTAACTTTTGTATACGTTATATTTTGAATTTTTAAAAACGACTATAAATTAATAGAACATTTAAAAATTTCACATATAATATTTTGATTAATAGTTTAAATCTCCTATATATTAATCATGGAGCATTACAACATTTTTGGTAGTCACGTGTCACAATGATAATGATTTTCATAACTCTTAGAGAAATATGTTGATCCAACTAAACATATGTTATACAGTATAACTTTTTTAAATTAATATTCTACAAATTAATATACACTAAAATTCTCTTTAAAATAATATAATTTTATAGTCTCAAATTGAGTTTTTGATTCGATTAGTATATCGATAAATTAATAATCGCTATAAATTAATAAAAAAATTATAATTTTGATGTAGTCCCAGCATTATTAGTTTATAGAGGTTTCATTGTATTTTTATTATACTAACTATCATATTTAATTAGTAGTGTACAATATAATATTCCTTATTTTACTTAAATAAAAACTACATAATTACTTAATATGATTAACATATATCACAGTTAATGTTTATGAATAATAAAGATTTGATAACAATTTTTATCCTCTTTACTTTTTATTTAGTTTTATATTATTAAAAAATAAAAAATCACATTAATCATATGATAAAAAAATTTAGATTTGTTCTTATATGTTATATTTTGAATTTTTTTAAAAAGACCATAAATTACTAAAAATAGTAAAAATCTCACACTGAATTTTTTTTGATTAATGATAATGTTTTTTTAGTTCAGCCAATCGTTTTTCTAATAGGGTTTAAACAATTTATAATGATTAACTAAATGGAGCACGTAAAATAGAGTGTGTTTTGTTTAAAAATTGTTGCATACTCAAAATCAACATGAACCATCATCTTTTCGTTTAAATTTTTGGTATAATAAAAAAATATATGGTTGGGCAAAAAAAAACTGAATCCAAATAACTGAACCAATTCTAATCCAAAAAGTACTACAAATTTTTAACCAAAATTGGTTAGATATCCAAACGGATTCGAAATTTTGGTATCTTGATAACCAAAACTGAATAGAAATATTTTGGGTATCCGAGTGTACTCGAACCAGATTTATATATTTAAATATATTAATTATTTTTAAATTTAACATCTGAAAATATACAAAATACATGAGATGTTTTAATTTTTTCCAAAATACTTAGAAATATATAAAATAGTTAAATGCACCTTTTAAAAATAGCTAAACGATACTCCAAATACCAAAAATATTTGAAATATTTATTGATTTTTGTCCAAAAATATATGATAAACCAATTTTATGTTAAGTTTAAATATTTTGGCATTCATTTTTCAAATTTATATGTATATATTATTTTTAATTTTAGATTTTCAAAAAATTAAAATATGTATGAATTTTAATCTTTTTTTATAAAAAAATAAAATAGGTTATCCGAACCTAAACCTAATCCGTACCAGCAAAAAATTTGAACCAAACCGCAAATATCTAAACCAAACATAATTTAACCGAACCAAATAGTACCCAAATGTCTATCCCTAGTTAAATTTAAAAAATATTTTTTAAATATAAAATACTTTTAAAAAGCTCACTCCATACATGGCGCAAATAATTATCTAATTATTTCTTAAAATTAATTAATATCTTGACACATGATTCACCTTAAAATTAATTAATATCTTGACACATGATTCACCCGTGGATCCGTGGTTGATCCAGTAATCTAGTGACCCGGTAAGTATTGTCCGGGTCGGATTTAAAAACATTGCTTCCAACTCTGGAATAGACCTGATGACTTTTTCCCCAACTCTTCTTCGCTAAGGAAAAAAAAAAAAAAAAAAAAAGCAAGTGTCATTAATTTCTGGGACCTTTCCTTCTCTTATCGTTTCCCTTCCTTTGATAAAAAACTTCCAATTTTCCCGAGAAAATTTTCTCGATCGGTTGAACTACCCACCACACCAAAGACGAGAGCTCCCCCTAGTTCCCTGTGTTGCCGTGTGTAATCGATCGTTCCTCCTTTCGTTGATTTTTTGTTCTCGAATTTTGGTTTGATCAAAAATGGGGCAACAGCAATCGAAAGGGGAATTGCTGTTTCAGCAAGTGAGCTACGGTAACGCCGAAGGGATTCGAGCTCTTCGTCGTGAAGGAGCTGACCTCGAGGTTCAATTTCATTGATTGATTGTTTTTGAAATTTCTCGAAAAATTAGGGTTTTGCGACCGTTTTAATAAATGTGATATTGGGAATGTAGTGGATGGATAGAGAAGGGAAAACGCCTTTGATAATGGCTTGCATGAACTCGGAGCTTTATGATGTCGCAAAAACTTTGATCGAGTTGGGTGCTAATGTTAATGCTTATCGTCCTGGTAATGTGTTAAAGACTCTTCCTTTTTTTTGGTAAGTGAATGTGGGAATGTGATTTAGCTAATGTGTTATCTTGTTGGTATCATTAGCTCGACATGCTGGGACTCCTCTGCACCATGCTGCTAAAAGAGGTCTTGAGAACACTGTTAAGTTACTTCTTTCCCATGGTGGTATGTTTTTTTTATTTTATTTTTATGTCATACCTTACAGCTTGATTGATGAGTTGTTTGCGTCTTTATCTCATTTTTGGCATATTCCGTTTGTGGCAGCTAATCCACTTGTTCTCAATGATGATTGCCAAACACCACTTGAGGTCGCTAGAGTCAAAGGGTTCAGTAATGTTGTACGTGCTATTGAGGTATGTCTTGTGATACTCTGTTTGATCTCATTTGTGGACTTGTGAAAGATATGCTTACTTGTTATTTGTGGATTCTGTAGAGTCACATCTGCTTGTTCTCTGGTTGGATGCGTGAATTTTATGGACCTGCTATTCTTGATTTATTTGCTCCTCAGCTTCTTTCAAGAAGAGTGTGAGTATCCATTAAAATTTTCCCTTATGAGTCCCTTTCTGTGCATTGATTTTGTTACACATGTAGCTAGATCTGTTCGTGTGCATGGAAAACTCTGCTGTATTCTGAGGATTTTGATTTCTTTATGCACATGGTTATGAATGAGTTTCCTCTAAACCTTATGATTTGCAGGTGGGTAGTCATTGTACCAACTGGTTCAAGAAACCCTGCAAAGCCTTTCAAGTTGGAGCTGGTTGTGTACGCTAGTCTGCAGGTACAATGATCATTGATACTAATAATTCAGAGAACAATCTCAGGACGTTTCACTTTCTCTGTGTTTGTCTGGTTCTAAACCGATATGATGTAATCAGGATGCACAGCCACGGACGGTGATGCCCTTGTGGAAAGCAAATTTGGAGGAACCGAAAGGGAAGCAGTCTGAGACTTCAGTGATGATTGTCGATAACTCTACAAGTAATTTCTTGCTACTTTTAACATGTTCTTGACATGCAACCTCTTTATTTTGTGGATGATGATTGAACTTTATGCTGGTGGATAGTCCCGAGCCGCAGGAGGCAAAGAAGAAGGGCCTGCGGCTCCCACGGGAGACGTAGGCCTCAAGTAGTTAGGCGTAAGTCTAAACTGTTTAGTTGCTAGCTACCATCCTTAGATCACATCATAACTATTTTTTTCTACCTCCTTGTTTTGAAACTTGCAAAGAAAGTATCTCAATCGACGTCTCTGTTTATCTGTTACTTGCATTATAGATATTATGTTTAAGCGAAGTAGAAACATATAAGTTTGTATTGCCTTTATTACAGAAACACGTCTTAAACTGGCGCCATCGATTGAAGGTGACGGACAACAGCTTAAGTGGTTTTGTGATGCATGTAAAGGAATTCCACAGGTAATATCAGAAACATTAGCCATTTGGATTTATAGAGTAGAGGTCGCTTGTTTCATTTACTCATCCTTTGGTTTATATAATGTAACTCTCATGGAATAAAATATACAGCCAGCGCATCCCCCAGCCTTTCTCCAAACGCCACCGTCTGCGCCACCACTTCATCCTGCTATGACCGACAATATAAATCACCACTCCATTGGTGAAGCAAGCTCCTCAACCGGTCCAAGCTCATCTACTGCACCTCCTCCTCCCTCAGGAAAAGCAAGCCATGAAAGTGTTATTTTCCATGAACCTTCACCATCAGCTCCTCCATTGGCGGATGAGGATATAGAAACCGTAGAGGAAGGTCCTATTCACTACCCAACAATCGATTCAACACCTGTCGATGTCCCATCTCCTTCTCCTCTTCCAGCGTCAACAGATGGTGAAAAGAAAGATGATGGAAGCTCTGGACAGTGTTCAATATGTCTTGACGCTCCATCTGAAGCTGTTTGTGTCCCGTGCGGACATGTCGCGGGGTGCATGTCTTGCTTAACCGAGATCAAAGCCAAGAAATGGGGATGTCCGGTCTGTCGTGCCAAGATCGATCAGATCATTAAACTGTACCGTGTCTGAAATAGACAGGTACTACTACTTGCTCCATGGGGAGTATCTCTCTCCTTCATTGTGTTGTGAGATTAAAGTTTTTCAACCATTGAAACTATCTCTCTATTTCTCTTGTCCTCTTAAAAAACAATACGTTTATACTTCAAAATTCAAAACAGTGCCTATGTTTTTGTATATATGGTTTTGGACGAAAGGAAGAATGTTAAGGATGTTCATACAAATATTATATTTCAAATTATAGTTGATGGCATAAAATCTTGGAGTATATTTAATATTCTTGAATAGCTGTATTGAATCGTGGATTGGATTGGTTCCCAAAAGTAAGAACAGCCAAAGTTAATCATTGTACGGAAAAAGGTTGAATGGGTTAGTGACACTGTTTGTGTCCAGATAACTTTTCCGTTAATTACTCAATTATACGCATCTTATGTATATTATCTTCTTATCAAGAGCAATTGTTGTCTAAACAATTTAAATTACATATTAAATCGATTATTTACTGATTTTTTTGGGCTATAATATAGGAGCCCCACCACCAAATGTTGTATATAGAAAAGCATCATGTCATTGCTATTAATGGCATCAACTACAAACCATCATTAGCAATTACAAATAAAACATTATGTCATTGCCTATTAATGGTATCAACTATCAACTATAAATCTAGTTACAAATAAGCATCGTCTTTTTAAGGGTTGATGGCAGCCAGGCCATCAGTGATGAAATTATCTGGTTGAGATATGACTATAACAGAGGAGCCAAAAATCACGTAACTTTTAATTCTTTCGTTTTAAATTTCTGTGATCTTTAACTTCATTAAAACAATCTTATCACACTAAACGTTTTCTGAAAATGCCTAATAAGTTAAAGGATAAATGATTCTCTCTATCATTACATCAATTTGTTTTAGTTGTTTATTAGATATCCCACATCGGGTATTAATATGGTCCTTGGGCAATATATATGTGTATGGGCAATCCTCCACTCTAGAGCTAGCTTTTGGGTGTGAGTTAGGCCCATCACTAATATGGTATTATAGCCCATGGTTTGGCCCAGCATTATGATTTTCCACATAAACAGTTTCTACCTATGTAGACTGTAAAAGTGGTCCATATGATGTGGTATTTCCGAGATGTTGGGTTTGGGCTGTTTCCCTATGGACCGTTTCCCACCCACATCTCGAGAGGGGCTATTAGATATCCCACATCGGGTATTAATATGGTCCTTGGGCAATATATATGTGTATGGGCAATCCTCCACTCTTGAGCTAGCTTTTGGGTGTGAGTTAGGCTCATCAGTAATATTGTTCTAAAAACGATAATACTGTTTTGGTAAAAATGTACAACTTATAAATTTTGATCATAGTTAACTACTATCATTTCATTTTACTGACAAATATATTCTGGCATTTTCAAAGCTTTTGGAGGTTAGTTTAAATTTGTGTTCAGATAACCTCGATTTTAAAGAATATGGTTTAGAACATTAAAAGCAAACAAATACAAAAATTGTTTAGGTAGTATAATCTAGATCTCAAACATAGTTACGAACTTACGATTGAGTTAATTATATATGATTTAATATATTTAACTTCATCTTTGTGTCGTTTAAAGCTTCATTTTGTCAACTAAAAACATCTAAGTGATTATAGTGTTGTTCGTTTGGTCGCCACAGGTTTTTGCAATTGTTGTTACGGTTGAATCTACGATTGCAGCTGAATCTGTGGCTGCAGCTGAGTATAAAAAGGTTTGCAGTCTCTGAAAAAGTAGAAAGGAGTAAACTTGTCTGAGAGATCTAAGACAAGAGAGTTTAGAGACGAAAGAGACAAGTTCAAAATACATCGGAGATAGAGCACTCGAGATGCGTCGTCTATGAGAAGAAAAGAGAGCTGCGTCTATGGATGGAAGAGAGAGCGGCTGCGTCTATTAAATTAAGCTTTTTTGTAAATAGTGAAATAAGTTAAGAGTAAAAATGTAAAGATAACATGTAAATACAGATTTTTTTACTCAGCCATTGATTTTTTCTGCGTTCAAAATTTACAGACGCAGGACACAACGTCTAGCCGCAGCATCCATACACAAAATTACGTCAATCAAACGAATACAAATTTTTGCTGCAGCCGCAGATGCTACGAAAACCAAGTTGTTGTAACGGACGTGAGAAGGAACAGATGCGGAAACAAATGAATAAAGCGATGTAATTACGACACATATATTTAACGTAATTCACCTCTAACGGCTACGTCTACGGGCAAAGAGAGATCTTATTATTGGAGGCGATATTGAGTTTACAGAGTGTAAGTTTAGGGTTACATCAATTACAAGATATATATAGTAGTATTTTGTATCTAAAACCCTAGATTAAACGGATTCATGGGTTTAAGCCTACAATCACATGTAACATCAATAATAACTTGATGTAACGCTCTTGATGCAATCGAGTCAGCATGATGTACGGATGTAGTATCCAATGCCTAGATGCTACATCCAGATTCAAGACATATCAACACAAAAGAAACAACACTTATATAGTATTTCTCTTTTGTTTCCACTTTACACTTACAATGGCGTGGCCACATATGTATTAGATTCAGAGTTCAAACCAAACATCTATTTTGTACTTGTATAAGATGGAAAAGAGCCAAAATATGAAAAATCAGGTGAAAAAAATCACATGGTCCACTATGATATGAAATCAACAGTGAAATTGATTGATTGACACAACCTTTCTCCTTCTTTATTAAGTAACCATTCAAAGACACTCCACTGCTCCTCTTTTTCCCTCTCTGTCCCCATCCAGTTTTGTACCTCTGCCACAAGTTACGCCTTGCCTCTAAGTTCTTTCAGGGGCAATATCGACTTTTTCCAGGTGTTGTCTACTCACACCAAAAATCAAATATTATCGTCACTATATTGAATCCAGGGCCTTTTCAATCCTGCCCCTGCCTACCCTATTCTCCTCTAAGTTTATAATCTGTCACTAGATTTGTAAACCTGATTCCATCTTCTCAATTTAACTGTAAACTTTTGTATTTGTCTATATTTGTGGTATTAGCTACTACAGATTAGAGCTTGATATGCGTACAAACAAACTAACGTGTCAAAAAGATATTTATAATGATAACTAGTAGCACTCAGGAATTGATGCCACTTTTGCTACCAGTAGTTCAATTCCATGTGAAGTCTACAGCAGTTTGTCTTTATACTTAATACAAGTTAAGATATTTTCTTATTTACATGTGAAGTCTACAACAGTTTATCTTTTAGATAATAAAAAGATGTATACTCTAAAAAAAAAAAAAATTAAAAAGAAAAGATGCATACTCTCAAACATGAAAGCTGAAGTTTATATACCAAAAGAATTACTCAAGTTGAAGAAAATGGTAATATATAAATCACGTAGACGTAAGAGGCCAGGGGCATGATTCCTACAGTCCTATCCCATGTACGTAGGTTGGTTCCTTCACATCCGGTTGAAAATACGAAGGAAATGACCGAATCAAAGTTTGGTGTCCAGATTTCTGAAACTGTGAAATGATAATTAATGTAGTTGTTGACGATGGAATTTACGAGAGTAAAAGTTCATTAGTTTTTTTTTATAACTGGGTTCATTAGTTTGCCATTTAAGCACAAAATATGTTTTTTTTGAACTGAAAGCACAAAATATGTTATTTGAAGTATTATACACTTTCTAATTCCTTCTTTTCGTGCCAAACCTTGAACAAATTCAAATTCTTCTTTTGGTATTCGAACACTAAGTTCATTTCTGTTTTCCATTTGTACATGAGTTAATTTAATAAACACACAATAAAAGTTTTTTAATCATTTTAATTACCAACAACTAAAACCTGGATAGGATGGAAACAGAAATCAAACATATTATAATATGTAAAAAATATTTTCAAAAATAAGGAATGTTTTAATTTATATTATCTTTTTAAAAAGGGTTTTCTATAAGGAAAATTTATAGCCATATATATTATTATGTACGAGAGTAATAAAATATATAATAAAACACTAAAATTAAGATGCAATTAATACTTGATCAAAAATATTATTTTGACATTAAATTTAAGGTTATTTGTAAAACTGACTCAAAACATAAAGTCAATCACAAAACTAACCAAAATTTTTTAGATTTTTTTTCTAATCACCTCCACAAATTCACATTATTTACGAAATATCATTATTTTGTATTTCTTCGAAAATGTCATTTTTACTCTCTCAACTTCATCATCTTCAATTCATCATCTTCAAGTATTTACAAAATTGTCATTGCCATCAATTCACAAACCACCATGAACAATCAATTTGAAGCCCTTAATGCACCTCAAATCGATCTACACTTTTTCTTTCTCAATTCTTATGAACTAAAAACAACACATCTTTCACTTTCTCTCCATGTTCATCAAAAAAAAAATCAAGCGTTTGATTCTAAAATTTTTAGGATTCAAAAAACCATTGAAAATTACGATTCTTGCTGGATTACTTTTGTTTCAGATTTTGGATGCTTGGAGAAGATTTCTATGTGCTAAACCAGTTATCTCACTGGCTAAAACTACAAAATGGGGATTGTTTTCCAGATCTGGTCTGGCGGTAGACGATTTACCTGGAAGTCGTCTGGTCAATGCATATGTTACTTTTGTAATTGACTTTTTTTTTGTCTAGACAATTTACATGTAAATCGTCCACCTTTGTTTGATAAAAAAACTCGACGTCTAGGAAAAACGAGTTAGTTTTTCATTTGACCAAAAGGTGTCAAAAATTTAGAAAATTAAAAAAAAAATATTTTGTTTTTTTAGACGACTAAGGCTAGTTTTGCAATTGAAATATTAAACAATTTCTTTTTACTAACGATTTACACGGAAGTCGTCCATTTGACGACTTACATGTAAGTCGTTCATGATTTTATTCTGAGATTCTGGTCAAACCTTGTTTATCTTGGACGACTTACATGTAAGTCGTGTAGAAGAAAAAAAATTGTTTAATATTTCAATTGAAAAATTAATCTGAAACGACTTACATGTAAGTCATCTAGAAAAAAATAAAATATTAGTTTTTTAATTTTCTACTAGACGACTTATTCGTAAGTTGTCCAGGAAAAGTCAAATTTCTGACGCATTTCGATCAAATACAAAACTAACCCGTTTCTCCATTTCTGCACATTTAACTAGGTTAAAAATCAATTGCAAAACTAACCTAAATGGACGACCTCCGTGGAAGTCGTCTACGTCAATATTTAATAAGCTTTCAGTTTCTCCAAACCTATAAAGAATTTTTAATATTTTTTTCTTAATTCATATATATTAGTCAATATTAGAACTACCGAATTCAATTTATAACTTAATTAATGATAATTATGAGGTTACTAACATTCATGTTAATTAGAGTTTCTAGCTAATTCTGAGAAGACTTCCATGGAATTCTTCTACATTAGTTTTTAACTCTTCTACGCTAGTTTTTGAATTACTTGTATTTTAAGAGTGTTAAATAACTTTAAAATATGTAAAATTCATATTTTCAAAATATGTTTTATCCCTTAGTTTTACTAAATTTGACTAAGTTTTTTAACACAAACTTGTAAAACAATATGATATGCTTTGACTAGTTACTATTGTTTGTTTCCATCTCTTAAGTATTATTGTTTGAACACCTATAATGATTATTGTTATGAGTTGGAAGGAGGGTTAAAATGTTGTAACAATAGGAGACTACCAAAATTCTTGTTTATTAAAATGAGAAGAAGGCTATTGGAGTTTATTATTGCATATGCGAGATCTAAAGATGAGAAGAATGCTATTAGAATTTATTGTTTCATTGATTTGTAAATGTGTAAACACATTGTTAGCACATATATTATATCTGGGGAAACATTATTACTGATTTTACCAAAAAAATCACAATTATAGGAGTACACATGCAAATCACAAAACAAACCACAGAAAAAAACTATTATAGATCATTATATTTTAGTCGTCTGGAAGACTTCCTGGAAGTCGTCTAGAAGACATCCTAGAAGTCGTCTGGAAGATTTTCTGGAAATCGTCAGGAATATTTTCTGGAAAAAGTCTTCTGAAAGATTTTCTGGAAGTCGTTTAGAAGACTTCCTCGAAGCCGTCTCGCTTGGAAAACTTCCTGAAAGTGGTTTGGAATACTTCTTGGAGGAAGTCGTCTGGGAGATTTTTTGGAAATCGTTTGGAAGACTTCTTGGAAGTCTCCTAGGGCAATATATTTTAGAAGATTTCGAAAAGACTTTTCATAAATCTTTAAAAGTCTGATACAGATATGAAAAACATGTATATCAAATCCAGATCTAAAAAAACCTGCGAAAAAGATAGAATAATAAAAAAAACATGAGACAAAATACAAAATTTTATATAAAATTTGGTGTTTTCAAGCAAGGAGATAAGAGTGGGTTTAGAGAGTTTTACTTTGGGAAAAAGATAAGAACTTTATGCAATATGAGTAAAATGAAGAAAAATCATACATAAAAATTTACCCAAACGCTCAGATATGTTATGAAAGAGAGAGACATGGAGAAGACTCCGTCAAAAGACTTTTTGGAAGTCGTCTGGAAGACTTCCTAGAAGTCGTCTGGAAGACTTCCTGAAAGTCTTTTAGCGCACTATATTTTGGACGACTAACATGTAAGTCGTCTTAGATCTGAAAAACCTGCATATCCAGATTTAGATCTGAAAAACCTATATATCCAAAATCATATAAATGACTTAAAAATAGAGAAAATGAGTGGAAGATTAGATAAATCTACTTTTCTAGAACACACAAATATACATATTTTAAATTAATAGATCTACCTTTAAATGAGTGAGAGATGAGAACCATGTGATTAAAAACCTACAAAACAAGATAAATTAGTGAGAAAGACATGAGACAAAAATAATAAATTGATATAAAATTTGGTGTTTATAAGTTCAAAGAGATTAGAAAGAAGTTGGAGAGCTTTAGAGTGATGAACACAAAATTTTGGTTACAAGCATTTGAGAGAATGAGAGAGAATGTGTAAATTTTTCCTTACATAGAGAAAAAAAATCTAATTAGCTTAAATATTATTCATTCAGATGACTTACTCGTTTTACCTGTAAGTCGTCCAGAAGATAGATGACTTATTTGTATGTCGTCCAGAAAACTTAATATATTTAGAGGGCAACCAGAATATTTAAGCGGGAAAATAAACTTAGGCGGGAATATTAGGACGATTTACATGTAAGTCATCTGGTTTAAATTATTCACCAGATAACTTACAAGTTAGTCGTCTAGACCCTAAAAATAACTTCTAAACTTAATTAACTAACTAAATACTTCATAAAATCAAATTAAACGTAAAAAATGTTTACTACGCACAAAAATAAACACATAGATAAAAATTTAATTTTTCATAAAAACATTCAAGCTTTCCAAAATCTAACTGTAATAATACATACAATACTACAACATATGTTGTCAAAATATAAAACCAAAAAATATCATGATCAACTACCTTCTCTAATCTATTTTGAAAACTATTTAATTTTATTATATCTTAATTTACATCACTTGAAATTGTTTATTGTTACATGATTTTAATTTTTCACTTGTCAGAATATTTTTTAAAAAATTTAAAAATATTATTAACATCAGTTACATCAGATAACTAACTTGGAAGGCGTCTAGCATCTCAGACGATCCCGACGACTTACTGGGATTATATTCGTAAATATGACTTCTGTTTTTTTTTTGGTCACGAGAGAATGATTGTAATTTCATAAGGCTGTTAGGTTAGTTTTGCACTTAATTCAAGTTTGGGTATAGATTTGTAATCAAAATCATGTTTTGAATCATATTTGATAATTTTTCCTAAAATTTATTGGATTTAAAACATATTTTTATTGGAAAAACAATACAACTTGTTTATGGCTTGAATCTCGTTTTTTCTCGTATATATATATTTTTTGAAAAGGTTATAGAAAATCCTCAACATGATGCTTTCTGGTATAGATTTGTTATAATTTTCTAAGCTAGGACTTAAAGCTAAAGCAATTATCGATTGAAAAAGAAAAAGATCTTCGCATTAATTATTTAATTTAGCTTGTAAGTTGATAAATAAACAAAAAGAAGTTCTAACCTTTTTATATTAACTAATTACGGTTTCAAAAAATAATACAGTTTACGTTTATTTTCTACAATGTAAACAAATATTTTAAACTAAAAGTGTTTAAATCATGTTTGCATTGGGTCTAAATGGTGACATAGAAAATTAATGGGAATAATGAATATCTAATTCTTTTTTAAAAAATACGTCATCTATGAGAAAATATTTACTGAATATGTTTCATGTCATTCCTAAAATTTTGAAAAATTATAGAACAAAAACATTTTTTTTATCAAAATTGACATGGAACAAAAATTCATTTTCATTTTTTTTCTAAGTATTTTATTCTTATTCTAATGGTTATCAGTTATAACCATGTTTTCTAAGAGTGTTTTTTGTTTACAATAATATAAACTAAACTATGATATATGCACACCCGATTCGGCGAACCAGATCGGAGGTATAGAATCGACATAAAACATTGTAGAAGGGGAACTCCTAGCACCTTGTGCAAACTTGTCCGCCACTAGATTTTGAGTTCTTGAAATATGTCGGATCTTGAAAGTAGGAAAGAAAGTCTTACTTCGCTGAAACTCCTCTAAATGTGTAGCAAAAACTGGTCATTCTTCAGGTGATGACACCATCTTTACAGTTGAGAACAGCCTGTTGCGAAAACTACATCTGAAAAATTGAGGGTCTTCATGCATTCCATAGCCCATATCAATGCTTTACACTCGGCATGTAAAGCTGATAAACTTCTTCGGAGATTCATCGCCCCCATCATCTTCTCATCAGGACCAAAGGTTCTGTAGAACCATCATGTCATGTGAACCTATCTAGTTCCTTCCATGCACCGTCAATAAAGTAAATTCTACCATTGCCTATTGTTTGCCAATCAAAAGTGGGCAAAGCCTGGTGATTTCCTCCAGTAACCGTGAGTTGGGCGTCTGCACACACCTCTGCCTCCACTTCCGCTATCTGGAGTATTTCCTGTGAGTTACCAATTCTTTTAGTGTAAATTTTATCATTTCTGTTTTTTCAGATATACCCCAATATCCAAAGAAAGGAAGTGAAATCATGTTCTTTCGGGAGCCTCCAAAAGAGATAGTTCATGTTTATAAACACCGAGGCAGTAGGAAAAATCCTCACGGGAGATGGTATTTTCGATAGCGCCCATGTTTGTAGTGTCGGGGGACATTCAAACAGAACTTGATTAATGGTTTTGTCCTCTGCACCACAAATGTTACAATATTGATCATAGTCGATACCACGTGTTCTCAATTTTTTTTGCCACTGGAAGAATTCCTTTTATAGCTCGTCAAATAAAATGTTTCAGTTTTGGCGGGAATTCCAATTTCCAAGTATAACCTAACAACGGGTTCACATTTGGTCCATATGTAGCCATATTTGTTTTTTTATCCGGATATAAGAATTCTATTTTGTAATCTGTTTTAACAGTGTATTTCCCGGTTTCTGTGAACATCCACCCATAAGAATCTGGTCAATAAAACCGACTAACCGCCAATCCTAAGAGTTTCTAAAATAGAAGACAGAAGTCACTTTGAACTTTGAGTATCCACGCAACATACCTAAGACGTAATTAGGTTAGTTGAATATTTATGACTTGTATACTTTTTTTTAAAGAATGTTATGTACTATTGGTTTATATTTGTGAGAATTTCAAATTTATCCTATTTGTTATACCACTATTCATATTTACTTTTATCAAATGAATATTTTCATAAATCTTTTTTTCATTAAAGAGACTTTCTCCCCTTATATATATATACTTTGTTTTTATAGTTTTCAAATTATACCTTTTCAAACTCTAACTTTTTATTAAAAAGAATTTGATTTTTTTTTTCAAATTTTCTTTTGTGATTCATAAATTCTCTTTTAAACTATTTAAAAAATAATAATTTGAATAATTTATTTATATATTTATTAAAGTTCTAAACCTCACCCTCCAAAATCTCATCACTCAAATCTAAACTATTTAATATAGTTAATATATGATTATAAGTATTTATTTATCTATTTAAAACTAAAAAATATGATTAAAGTAAACATGCAATGTAATATTAGAAATGTCGTAGTTTAAACAATTTCTCTTTATCTATTTGCGGACCAGCTCAAATAAATTTTGGACCATGTGTTGAGTTTAATGTTTTCCCAAACTATTATATTATGGGTAAAATTTGTAAACAAAGCTTTAATCTATATGTATTTTAATAAATCCAGACCATTTGTTCTTACAGAAAATTGCAAAAAAATGACTTTGTGCATAGGCAGTTAAGCACTGTGAGCATATGTTTAAAGAAAGCGGGTTGTCACAGACTGATTTCTTCAGCAATCAGGACGTGCGGCCTTAGTTCCTTTCTACCCCGTGTAGTAACTAAGTTAGCCTTTCGGATAAGTCGCAACACTTAGAGAGAGAGTGATGGACAAATTTAGAGAGATGTCAGAGCTATGGAAGTGTTTTTCACTAAGTTTCTGAATGAATTTTACAATGGGACTTCACCCCTTTATATACACATCCACCTCCTCAACGGACGGTGCAGATCGAACCGATCTAACGGCCCAGATCTTTTCCTTCCTATGAAGTAACTTCAACATGAAGTACTTCACCCTTGAGTATCTTATCCCTTACATTATTTTATATTATCTTCTACTTAGATATTTTACAAAAGCTTAAGACTTAGGAAAATACTAAGTAAGGTCGGTTTTAACCCTCCTCGGTCCGACCCGTTTGTACATCAAAAGTTGGGGCGTGACAGGGTGCTGCCTATTTGATGTTTTTGCTGAATGCATGGAGCTTAGGAAAACATTAGGATGATTGACTTACCTCTATTTGATAATTTCTGTTAATAAACTACTAGATAAGTTTGGATATGAATTGTTAATATGAATTGTTTAGGTTATACTATAAGAGTTACTCAATTCAAAACTTACTCTTTAACATTTTGACTGCATTTCAATATGCAATTAGCCTTCGCCCGCAAACAATTCAAAGTCTTTCACATAACAATAATTGTTAACGAGAGATCTTATTTTCTCTGTCAAAAATACATACAAGCTTGCATTATTAGTTATTTCACTGTTATTAGTCAAGCAAAAAATTAAATGAGAAAATATTTATATCACGACTACATTCAGCCCACTCTTTACTGCAATGACTACGATACCCCCTCCTCTTTTTGTTTGCGTCTCCACCATTTTCCCTTATCAACTCAAGACTCATAAAGCTCCTCTCATCTTCATCATAACACAAAAAAATTATAACAAAGAGTTAAAAGAACTTGGTGTATATCAGATCTTGATATCATGGATCCTATCCACGGCTTTATTGGCACATCAAACATCTCACACAACACAAACCTTATGATCGCTGCAGCAGCCACCACAACCTCCTCCTCCTCGTCTTCCTCAGGCGGCTCTGGACCGAACCAGCTGAGTAGGTACGAAAATCAAAAGAGAAGAGATTGGAACACTTTCGGACAATATCTACGCAACCACCGTCCCCCGCTTTCTCTCTCCCGTTGCAGTGGTGCTCATGTTCTTGAGTTCCTCAGGTACCTCGACCAATTCGGCAAGACCAAGGTATACATATGTAACATATATACTTATGTATATAGACGTATCTCTCACATCAGTATGTCAATATGCTACTTTTGATACTTTCCGCTGAAGCTATAGATCCGAATTGTGAAACCCTATTTGTCTAATTTGGGTTTCTTTGACCTAAAAAATATTTGTATTAATGTTCATCTGGCTTCTTGTTGATCATAGTAGATGTTATTATGATTTTTTTCAAAGAGCTGAGTCTCACTGATCTAGGTTTTTTTTTTGATGATCTTAACTTAAGTTATATATAAATCACATACTTTTTATCTATCACCGACAAATTGTGTTTCAACATCATGATTGTTTAATGAGTATATATATTTTTTCCAAAGGTTAACCTGTATCATCAACTAATATATGTAATATATGATCTATACACGATTATTTCAATATATGGTTGTTTATATACAAAATGTTATCTCGATCATTATAAGAAATTGTACTCATAATATGCTTCTTCATCTGGTGGTTGTATATATTCAACTTGTCTAATATAATGTATGTTCAATAGCGTTACGTATTGAAAAATGCTGATTTTAGACGCTAATAATTCGATCTTGTATCTCAAGGTTCACATGCAACTATGTCCGTTCTTTGGACACCCAAACCCACCAGCACCATGTACCTGTCCACTCAGACAAGCGTGGGGCAGCCTCGACGCACTCATTGGCCGGCTTCGAGCCGCTTTTGAAGAGAACGGTGGTTCACCAGAGACCAACCCTTTTGGTGCACGAGCCGTTCGACTCTACCTAAGGGAAGTGCGAGACTCGCAGGCTAAAGCGCGTGGGATCAGCTATGAAAAGAAGAAGCGGAAGCGACCTAATCAGGCGCCGCTACCACCTTCTGATCAGCCGATGATTTCGAGTAGCCCTAATTTGCAATAAGTCATATCAGTAAGATATGTTTCAGTCAACTACGTTTCCTTACAGCTTTATATAGTATTTGTCACTGACGAACATGCACGAGTTATCTAAAAGCAGCACGCCCTTCTTCGTAATCTTTTTAATTTGGCAAGCTAAAGAATTTTATGTTGTATTGAAATAATGTTTTTTTTCGTTCCGCCTCGCATAAAATATGTTTTTGTACTTTATTTTTCTATTCAATACATACATCATTATTATTTTTTAGTAATCCATACACCATTATTCTATTCAAGGGTTTGTATTTTTTTAATACTATTTGAAGTTTAAACCAAAAATATTATTTCAAAAACATATTTTTATAAAATATATCCGTGTGGCCAGTGGAATTTGAACTCAGATTCATCTTATTGAGTTTATTCCCTCAAGTACCATTAGACTATACCACTGGTTATATATTGTTGATATATATTATCTATATATATTCTTGTTTTTACCAAAAAAAAAGAATGTATTGTTTAACACCATATTATTTGTTCCTGCGTATAAGTAAATCCTCACAATCGGCATCTCTATTGGTAGAACAGTAGAACCAACTAAAAATGTTTGGGATCATATAAGTTGAATACTAATGTAGTTTGATAAGACGTGACGAAAGAAGATTTGCAGAATCAAATGTTTGTGCGTGTCTTTTCATGCTCTGTGGATGCTTTCCTTTGTGGCGTCCAAATATGGTAGGGAATTGGCAAATCACTCAGTTTCTTTGTCCTTGTTACACTCTTTTTCAGTTACTTCTTAAACCTATTTAGCATTTAATTATTCACGTGCGGATATTTTTTTTAACTTTATGAATGTAAATTTTTGACATTATTATTAAAGTTTTAAATATATGAATTGCATTTTAGTGTTATATATTGTCTAACTCTATAATTTTATTGCTCAGTTATTTATTCGACAATATTAATATATTAGTTAATTGTTTTACAAATTTTTAATTTTTATTAATTGTTATGCATGCATAAAATACATTTCCAAAATTTATTTGGTTATAAGATAGAAAGGATATGTGTGTCATATGCGCATAAAATACATTTTTAAAAATGTGTATTTGGTTATATGATAGAAAGGATATTTGTTAAGGATAATTTATATTTTCATATGGGAAATTTGCCAAATATGACTCAAAACTTGATTTGAAATGCAAAAGTAAACCCAAACTTGAATCAAATGCAAAAGTAACTTAAAAGGCTATTGAAATTACAACTAACTCCTTGTGAACAAATAAAAAACGCGATTTTTTTACGTTTTTAGCCCTCGCAAGTCGTCTGCCCAGACGACTTTCAAATAAGTCGTCCAGACGACTTAACTGAAAGTCGTCTGGGTCAGTTTTTCTTAAAAATAATTTAAAATTTTTGTAATAAATATTTTGATAAATGAAAAATTGGTATTATGTAATTACCATATGTCTTAAGAGATATAAATTAAGATATAACAAAAGTCAGTTGTTTTCAGCATAGATGAATGAAAGTAGTGTGTCATGATATTCTTTAGTTTAG